>JAVIAB010000159.1:46996110-47038610 GCA_032433765.1 Megaustenia siamemsis
TTCATTTCTGATCTTATCTCTCAGACTGTTTCCTGTCATTCGTCTAACACATTTCATCTCTGTAGAGGTTATTTTCTTATTGTTCTTGCATCTAGGGTCCAGGACTGGCATTGGTAGCACAACGTTGAGATGAAGATGTATTGTAGAGTGACAATTTAAAAAAAAAAAGAAGAAAAAATTAGTATGATAACAGCTATACGTGGTAATTCTTCTTCTTCTGCCTTTTTAGCTCCCTGTGGAGCATAGGTCTTCAACAAACACTTTTCAAGTCGTTCTGTTTTTTGCCATTTTTTTTAAGATCATTCCATGTCTTCCCCATCATCTTCATCTCTGCTTCTGTCTGTCTTCTCCAAGAATTCCTTGGTCTTCCTCTTTGTCTTTTCCCTGGAAATTCCAAAAAAGGGCCTGTTGTGTAATACTCTCAGTTTGCTTCCGCAGTGTGTGTCCTATCCAGCGCCACCGTCTTCGCTGTATCTCTTTATCCACTGGTATTTGACTGGTACTTTTCCATAATTCTATGTTAGTGATTTTGTCCTGCCATTTCCATCCTTTTATCCTGCGTAAACATCCATTAATGAAAGTCTGAATCTTCGTGATTGTCAATTTTGTTGTTCTCCATGTTTCACAGTCATATAATAGGACCGCCTTAACGTTTGAGTTGAAAATTTTTATTATTACATTTTATATTACGTGGTAATTAACAAAACAAAATTCGACGTTTCGGCCAAGTAGCCTTCAGCTAGAACAACAAACAACAACACAAAAAATATACATAAGGATATGTACACAAATTTAACTACATGGCTATATTATGCTAGATATTAAAGAAAGGAAATATACAAAAAGTTAATTTCCTTGTAGTCCAGTCAGCCCAGTGGTCAGCTTCAGAATGAACTAGAATAAGTGGGCGGGATGACCGGTATTGTAGAGTTCATGTTATGTCTCTTCCAATAAAAATGGTGCATTCAAATATCTGCTTTTGTTGTTGCCTCTATAATGGGGGTCTAACGAGTGAAAGGTTTATGACATGATTACGAAATTATGCCCAAATAAGATCAATGGAACAGCCAGGCAGAAGAGGAGGCACTAGACAAGAACGTCATGCGATGAGTCAGAGACATCCATTTATTGGAAGGTTTGATACCATGGAGAGTCATTCATTCAGTGGGTGCCGTCTCCACATCGAAGGTTGGCTACCATGGAGCGTCATTCATTCATTGGGTGCCGTCTCCACATCGAAGGTTGGCTACCATGGAGCGTCATTCATTCATTGGGTGCCGTCTCCACATCGAAGGTTGGCTACCATGGAGCGTCATTCATTCATTGGGTGCCGTCTCCACATCGAAGGTTGGCTACCATGGAGCGTCATTCATTCATTGGGTGCCGTCTCCACATCGAAGGTTGGCTACCATGGAGCGTCATTCATTCATTGGGTGCCGTCTCCACATCGAAGGTTGGCTACCATGGAGCGTCATTCATTCATTGGGTGCCGTCTCCACATCGAAGGTTGGCTACCATGGAGCGTCATTCATTCATTGGGTGCCGTCTCCACATTTAAGGTTGGCTACCATGGAGCGTCATTCATTCATTGGGTTCCGTCTCCACATCGAAGGTTGGCTACCATGGAGCGTCATTCATTCATTGGGTGCCGTCTCCACATCGAAGGTTGGCTACCATGGAGCGTCATTCATTCATTGGGTGCCGTCTCCACATTTAAGGTTGGCTACCATGGAGCGTCATTCATTCAGTGGGTGCCGTCTCCACATCGAAGGTTGGCTACCATGGAGCGTCATTCATTCATTGGGTGCCGTCTCCACATCGAAGGTTGACTACCATGGAGCGTCATTCATTCAGTGGGTGCCGTCTCCACATCGAAGGTTGGCTACCATGGAGCGTCATTCATTCATTGGGTGCCGTCTCCACATCGAAGGTTGACTACCATGGAGCGTCATTCATTCATTGGGTGCCGTCTCCACATCGAAGGTTGGCTACCATGGAGCGTCATTCATTCATTGGGTGCCGTCTCCACATCGAAGGTTGGCTACCATGGAGCGTCATTCATTCATTGGGTGCCGTCTCCACATTTAAGGTTGGCTACCATGGAGCGTCATTCATTCAGTGGGTGCTGTCTCCACATCGAAGGTTGGCTACCATGGAGTGTCATTCATTCATTGGCTGCCGTCTCCACATTGAAGTTTGGCTACCATGGAGCGTCATTCATTCATTGGGTGCCGTCTCCACATTGAAGGTTGGCTACCATGGAGCGTCATTCATTCATTGGGTGCCGTCTCCACATTTAAGGCTGGCTACCACGGAACGTCATTTTGCTCTGTCTCTTGTCTTGATGGTGCATGTTGTCACAGGTTGACCTGTACATCTTTTGATGTTACCACTCCACTTTAGTCTCGGCCTGCCTCGTCTACCTCATACCTTCCCTTCCAAGATGACTTCTCGGAGGTCTCGGAGGGTATTGTGTCTCTTCAAATGTCCAAAACATTTCAGCTGCCTTCATCGAATTGTGTGAAGGTATTGATGAGATATCAGATGTAATTGTGTCTCTATAGAACTATTGAGAAGATTAGAAAGAAACAAACCAGTAGGAGAGAACTGTCCGTGCAAGCTTCAAGTAAGGTCACCAACTAGAACTAAAGAAGCTTCATCAGACATTTGAGACAGAACTAATCTCAAGATTAAACTAAATCTAAACTCAAGACAGAACTAATCTCAAGATTAAACTAAATCTATTCTCAAGACAGAACTAATCTCAAGATTAAAATGAATCTAAACTCAAGACAGAACTAATCTCAAGATTAAACTAAATCTAAACTCAAGACAGAACTAATCTCAAGATTAAACTAAATCTAATCTCAAGACAGAACTAATCTTAAGACAGAACTAATCTCAAGATTAAACTAAATCTAATCTCAAGACAGAACTAATATCAAGATTAAACTAAATCTAATCTCAAGACAGAACTAATCTCAAGATTAAACTAAATCTAATCTCAAGACAGAACTAATCTCAAGATTAAACTAAATCTAATCTCAAGACAGAACTAATCTCAAGATTAAACTAAATCTAATCTCAAAACAGAACTAATCTCAAGATTAAACTAAATCTAATCTCAAGACAGAACTAATCTTAAGAAAGAACTAATCTCAAGATTAAACTAAATCTAATCTCAAGACAGAACTAATCTCAAGATTAAACTAAATCTAATCTCAAGACAGAACTAATCTCAAGACAGAACTAATCTCAAGATTAAACTAAATCTAATATCAAGACAGAACTAATCTCAAGATTAAACTAAATCTAATCTCAAGACAGAACTAATCTCAAGACAGAACTAATCTCAAGACAGAATTAATCTCAAGATTAAACTAAATCTAATCTCAAGACAGAACTAATCTCAAGACAGAACTAATCTCAAGACAGAACTAATCTCAAGACAGAACTAATCTCAAGACAGAACTAATCTCAAGACAGAAGCAATCTCAAGACAGAACTAATCTCAAGACAGAACTAATCTCAAGACAGAACTAATCTCAGGACAGAACTAATCTCAAAACAGAAGTAATCTCAGGACAGAACTAATCTCAGGACAGAATTAATCTCCAGATTAAACTAAATCTAATATCAAGACAGAACTAATCTCAAGACAGAACTAATCTCAAGATTAAACTAAATCTAATCTCAAGACAGAACTAATCTCAAGATTAAACTAAATCTAATCTCAAGGCAGAACTAATCTCAAGACAGAACTAATCTCAAGACAGAACTAATCTCAAGACAGAACTAATCTCAAGATTAAACTAAATCTAATCTCAAGACAGAACTAAACTCAAGATTAAACTATATCTAATCTCAAGACAGAACTAACCTCAAGACAGAACTAATCTCAGGACAGAACTAATCTCAGGACAGAACTAATATCAGGACAGAAGCAATCTCAGGACAGAACTAATCTCAAGACAGAACTATTCTCAAGACAGAACTAATCTCAGGACAGAACTAATCTCAGGACAGAACTAATCTCAGGACAAGTAATCTCAAGACAGAACTAATCTCAGGACAAGTAATCTCAAGACAGAACTAATCTGAAAACAGAACTAAATCTGAAGACAGAACTCATGTCAAAGCAGAACTAATCTCAATATGTAACTAGACCCAAGACGAATAAACCTCGAGACAGAACTAATCTCAAGACAGAACTAATCTCAGGACAAGTAATCTCAAGACAGAACTAATCTCAAGATTAGACTACATCTAAGCTCAAGACAGAAATGATCTCAGGACAAGTAATCTCAAGACAGAACTAATCTGAAAACAGAACTAAATCTGAAGATAGAACTCATGTCAAGGCAGAACTAATCTCAATATGTAACTAAACCCAAGACGAATAAACTTCGAGACAGAACTGACTCAAGACAGAACTAATCTCAGGACAGAAGCAATCTCAAGACAGAATTAATCTTAAAACAGAACTACATCTCAAGACAGATCTAATCTCAGGACAGAAGCAATCTCGAGACAGAATTTATCTGAAGATAGAACTCATGTCAAGGCAGAACTAATCTGAAAACAACTAATCTCAAAATATAGTTTAACACAAGACATAACTAATCTCAAGACAGAACTAATCCCAAGACAACTAATCTCAATACATAACTAATCTCAAGACAGAACTAATCTCAAGCCATAACTAATCTCAAGACATAACTAATCTCAAGACAGAACTAATCTCAGGACAGAACTAATCTCAAGACAGAACTAATCTCAGGACAGAACTAATCTCAAGACAGAACTAATCTTAGGACAGAAGCAATCTCAAGACAGAACTAATCTGAAAACAGAACTAAATCTGAAGACAGAACTCATGTCAAGGCAGAACTAATCTCAATATGTAACTAGACCCAAGACGAATAAACCTCGAGACAGAACTAACTCAAGACAGAACAAATCCACGAGGGAACTAATCTCAATACAGAATCAATGTCAGGACAATTAATATCAATACAACTAATCTCATGGCAGAAGTATTTTCAAGACAGAACTAAATGCAAGACAAAACCAATCTCACGAAAGAACTAATCACCATCTTTCGTCAAAACTGATAGTAGACAGACATTACTATTACTTTTTAAAAATGCTCGTTAGCACAATAGACAGACATTACTTTACATCTCTCTTAAAATATATCCATTAGCAAACAAAATACAGACATTACCATTAATCTGAAAATATACACATTATCAAACAAAATACAGACATTACCATTAATCTGAAAATATACACATTATCAAACAAAAGACAGACATTACCATTAATCTGAAAATATACAAATTAGCAAACAAAATACAGACATTACCATTAATCTTAAAATATACACATTAGCAAACAAAATGCAGACATTACAATTAATCTTAAAATATACTCATTAGCAAACAAAATACAGACATTACAATGCCTCTTAAAACATAAAGTAGTAAAGAGCCCCCATCACGCCAAGTGGCGTATAGAGAATATGGTGTCAGTGACCATAATTTTTACAGACCTTCGGCACATGATTTTTAGGATAATGTGGTCGGTATTACGCCCGTGTCGCTTTACTTTCCCAGAAAAATATCCGGTACCCATTAAAGGCTGGGTGAACCCGGAAGCCGCCGTTTGGTATCGAACCCTACTCTTGTCCTTTGTAGTCCAGTCCCCTAACCACTGAGCTATCGGCGGCTCCCCACTCTTAAAACTTACTCATTAGTAAATTAGACAGACATTATCATCACTCTTAAAATATACTCATTAGTAAATTAGACAGACATTATCATCACTCTTAAAATATACTCATTAGTAAATTAGACAGACATTATCATCACTCTTAAAATATACTCATTAGTAAATTAGACAGACATTATCATCACTCTTAAAATATACTCATTAGTAAATTAGACAGACATTATCATCACTCTTAAAATATACTCATTAGTAAATTAGACAGACATTATCATCACTCTTAAAATATACTCATTAGTAAATTAGACAGACATTATCATCACTCTTAAAATATACTCATTAGTAAATTAGACAGACATTATCATCACTCTTAAAATATACTCATTAGTAAATTAGACAGACATTATCATCACTCTTAAAATATACTCATTAGTAAATTAGACAGACATTATCATCACTCTTAAAATATACTCATTAGTAAATTAGACAGACATTATCATCACTCTTAAAATATACTCATTAGTAAATTAGACAGACATTATCATCACTCTTAAAATATACTCATTAGTAAATTAGACAGACATTATCATCACTCTTAAAATATACTCATTAGTAAATTAGACAGACATTATCATCACTCTTAAAATATACTCATTAGTAAATTAGACAGACATTATCATCACTCTTAAAATATACTCATTAGTAAATTAGACAGACATTATCATCACTCTTAAAATATACTCATTAGTAAATTAGACAGACATTATCATCACTCTTAAAATATACTCATTAGTAAATTAGACAGACATTATCATCACTCTTAAAATATACTCATTAGTAAATTAGACAGACATTATCATCACTCTTAAAATATACTCATTAGTAAATTAGACAGACATTATCATCACTCTTAAAATATACTCATTAGTAAATTAGACAGACATTATCATCACTCTTAAAATATACTCATTAGTAAATTAGACAGACATTATCATCACTCTTAAAATATACTCATTAGTAAATTAGACAGACATTATCATCACTCTTAAAATATACTCATTAGTAAATTAGACAGACATTATCATCACTCTTAAAATATACTCATTAGTAAATTAGACAGACATTATCATCACTCTTAAAATATACTCATTAACCACAATAGGAAAAATAAGAAAGATATCTATCTATTGACCTATCAAGCCGTAACCGGCCCATAGGGCGTAGACCAAGATACACCTTCTCCTATATGAATTTAAGAAAGATAACGACCACCGAAATGAAATGTGTCAGAAGAATGACAGGAAACAGCTTAAGGGACAGAGTAAGAAACACTGACCTGAGGAAGAAACTCGAAATTGAACCAGTCATTGAATACATAAAGAAACAACAGATACATTGGTTCGGCCACATAACAAGACAAAAAGAACTAACAATGACTCAAAGAGCCTTAAATAAACGCTACGAAAACGCCAGATTAAGAGGAAGGCCGAGAAAGAGATGGATAAAGGGAATACTAGAGTCACTAGGAGGGATAACATCAGAAGAGGACAACAGAAGAGCAAAGAATCGCAGATTGTTTCTCCCCTCGACGCCAACGGCAGCAGAGGAAGGATAGAAGAAGAAAGAAGAACCACAATAGACAGACATTACCATTAATCTTAAAACTTACTCATTAGCAACAAGAGACAGACACTTGACTTTCGCAAGACGAGACATATAGACAGAACCGCTGAAAACGTACAGCAAACTTCTCTGATCTAATCTAGTCTCACGCGAGAGATCTGCAGAACAATTACCAGCGTTAAATCTTTCGCAGTTTATTGAAACTAAGATATTACATTAAATCAAATATTAGCGGTTTTACAGTAATGACGCGATGAGCTGATCAGTACACACAATTTGTACATTTGTACTTAACAACGTGTACGCAATTCCCTGACGTTTGATTGTACAATTATAGAAGTCCGACTCGTGGACTCTTCACAAAGCAAGCAAGGCGGTAGACGGGGCTATCAATTAAGGAAATAACGAATGTTCATTTTGACGATGTTACTTCTGCTGGATTATCTTTCTTTATATTCCCTGTCATTTGATTCTAACTTTCTTTTGATATTTTTTTGCTATTTTCTTTTGATCTCGAGATTTGTTCATCTCCTTTCGATCGTTTTAGCATCTTTTAAGCACTTCTTTATTTTTATTTCAGCTCGTTTATTTCGTGTACCTTAAGTGTAATTTCTTCTTCCCTTCAGCTCACTGTGGAGCATAGGTCTTCAACAAACACTTTCAGCTCACTGTGGAGTATAGGTCTTCAACAAACACTTTCAGCTCACTGTGGAGTATAGGTCTTCAACAAACACTTTCAGCTCACTGTGGAGTATAGGTCTTCAACAAACACTTTCAGCTCACTGTGGAGTATAGGTCTTCAACAAACACTTTCAGCTCACTGTGGAGTATAGGTCTTCAACAAACACTTTCAGCTCAATGTGGAGTATAGGTCTTCAACAAACACTTTCAGCTCACTGTGGAGTATAGGTCTTCAACAAACACTTTCAGCTCACTGTGGAGTATAGGTCTTCAGCAAACACTTTCAGCTCCCTGTGGAGTATAGGTCTTCAGCAAACACTTTCAGCTCCCTGTGGAGTATAGGTCTTCAACAAACACTTTCAGCTCACTGTGGAGTATAGGTCTTCAACAAACACTTTCAACTCACTGTGGAGTATAGGTCTTCAACAAACACTTTCAGCTCCCTGTGGAGTATAGGTCTTCAACAAACACTTTCAGCTCACTGTGGAGTATAGGTCTTCAACAAACACTTTCAGCTCACTGTGGAGTATAGGTCTTCAACAAACACTTTCAGCTCACTGTGGAGTATAGGTCTTCAACAAACACTTTCAGCTCACTGTGGAGTATAGGTCTTCAACAAACACTTTCAGCTCACTGTGGAGTATAGGTCTTCGACAAACGCTTTCAGCTCACTGTGGAGTATAGGTCTTCAACAAACACTTTCAGCTCACTGTGGAGTATAGGTCTTCAACAAACACTTTCAGCTCACTGTGGAGTATAGGTCTTCAACAAACACTTTCAGCTCACTGTGGAGTATAGGTCTTCAACAAACACTTTCAGCTCACTGTGGAGTATAGGTCTTCAACAAACACTTTCAGCTCACTGTGGAGTATAGGTCTTCAACAAACACTTTCAGCTCACTGTGGAGTATAGGTCTTCGACAAACGCTTTCAGCTCACTGTGGAGTATAGGTCTTCAACAAACACTTTCAGCTCCTTGTGGAGCATAGGTCTACAACAAACACTTTCTGCTCCCTGTGGAGCATAGGTCTACAACAAACACTTTCTGCTCCCCGTGGAGTATAGGTCTTCAACAAACACTTTCAGCTCGCTGTGGAGTAAAGGTCTTCACCAAACACTTTCAGCTCCCTGTGGAGCATAGGTCTTCAACAAACACTTTCAGCTCCCTGTGGAGCATAGGTCTTCAACAAACACTTTCAGCTCACTGTGGAGTATAGGTCTTCAACAAACACTTTCAGCTCACTGTGGAGTATAGGTCTTCAACAAACACTTTCAGCTCACTGTGGAGTATAGGTCTTCAACAAACACTTTCAGCTCACTGTGGAGTATAGGTCTTCAACAAACGCTTTCAGCTCACTGTGGAGTATAGGTCTTCGACAAACGCTTTCAGCTCACTGTGGAGTATAGGTCTTCAACAAACACTTTCAGCTCACTGTGGAGTATAGGTCTTCAACAAACACTTTCAGCTCACTGTGGAGTATAGGTCTTCAACAAACACTTTCAGCTCACTGTGGAGTATAGGTCTTCAACAAACACTTTCAGCTCACTGTGGAGTATAGGTCTTCAACAAACACTTTCAGCTCACTGTGGAGTATAGGTCTTCGACAAACGCTTTCAGCTCACTGTGGAGTATAGGTCTTCAACAAACACTTTCAGCTCCCTGTGGAGCATAGGTCTACAACAAACACTTTCTGCTCCCCGTGGAGTATAGGTCTTCAACAAACACTTTCAGCTCGCTGTGGAGTAAAGGTCTTCACCAAACACTTTCAGCTCCCTGTGGAGCATAGGTCTTAAACAAACACTTTCAGCTCCCTGTGGAGCATAGGTCTTCAACAAACACTTTCAGCTCCCTGTGGAGCACAGTTCTTCAACAAACCATTTCTTCCTGTCCTGGACTAAATAATCAAACGCTTTCCAAGTCTTCATTAAAAAAAACACAGACAAACAAAACTTTCATATACAAAAAGATGCACACAATTTTATTTATTCCCAAACATAACGTAACTGCAAATAGCAAACCTAAATTTCACAAATACAAAACCTAACAACACCGTTGAACGATTTCGGATGCACTGAATCACACATCTGTGCAGTGTATTTTACGTTCATGAAGACATTTTTAAAAAAAAAGAGAAAAATTAAAATGTCGATTTATTTAAAAATTCATGTTCGAGAAATATAAAATCTCCCCATATTTAAATATAAAAAAATACCTCCGGAATTTAAACACAGCCACGTGTCAATAAATTGACTTCTTTTTAAAAAATCTCTCAATTCAGACATCAGTTAGCTGCCTCGACACACAGCTCGTTGTCTGGCCAACACGAGTTTCTGACGTCACGAGTTTCAACCGTTGATCAATGTTGTAAGCTTCAGTTCATTTTAGCGACCAAATTGGAACTCAATAATTAGTTCGTTAATTAATTTAACAAGCGTTAACAGTCTGTTAAATTAGTTGTTTAATCATCATCATCAAGTACCGGGCCTGCTGGCGTAGGTGATCATGTCTCTCCACAACGTTCGACCTCGACAGTTATTTATCATTTCTGTTGTTGACCTTCTGCCAAGCCATTCTCTTAAGCTGTCTGGTATCTTCTCTCTTTGCTTCCCTCTATCTCTTCGTCCCTCAAATTTCCCAGTTGTTACAATATATCCCAGCTGTTCCCTTCTCATTACATGGCCAAAAAATGATGATTGTTTCTTCCTAATATTGGAAATTAGCTCTCTTTTTGCGTTGGCTTCTTTCAGAACATTTTCAGTTGATTAATACAGTAACTGAATCACAGCACTTTGGGCAGACACATAGGTAGTCAGTATTCTGTTACAACAAAAGGACAGTGCTTGTTGTTTCTGTATCTTGCTGGTTACACATGGGTAATACGGCAATGAGAGGAGAAATAACGCGGATGTCAATAGGGGAAATAACGCAGCTGTCATAACAGAAGTAACACGGCTGCGATAGAAGAAATAACGCGGCTGTGATAGGAGAAATAACGCGGCTGTGATAGGAGAAATAACGCAGCTGTGATAGGAGAAATAACGCGGATGTGATAGGAGAAATAACGCGGCTGTGATAGGAGAAATAACGCAGCTGTGATAGGAGAAATAATAAGACTGTGATATGTGAAACAACGCAGCTGTCATAGGAGAAATAATACGGCTGTTATAACAGAAGTAACACGGCTGTGATAGGAGAAATAACGCGGCTGTCATAGGAGAAATAACACGGCTGTGATAGGAGAAATAACGCGGCTTTGATAGGAGAAATAACGCGGCTGTGATAGGAGAAATAACGCAGCTGTGATAGGAGAAATAACGCGGCTATGATAGGAGAAATAACACGGCTGTGATAGGAGAAATAATGCGGCTGTGATAGTAGAAATAACGCAGCTGTCACAAAAGAAATAACGCTGCTGTCATTGGAGAAATAACGCAGCTGTCACAAAAGAAATAACGCAGCTGTTATAAGAGAAATAATACAAACGGCTGCCATATGAGAAAAAAACGGGGCTCTTTACTTCACTTCACTTCACTTTACTTCACTTCACTTTACTTTACAGGGAATACAAGATTGTGGAAGGACATGATCGCCTACGCCAACCGGTATGGCGCATGATGATTATATTTTTCATGACATTAAAATTACTTTTTGTCATTCCTATTCTTTTGTTAATTCAGTTGTGCATTTTCCATCACTGGTTATAGTATGTCCAAGGTAGTTGTAGTTCTGAACTGTCTCCAGGTCTATTCCTTCTATTTTGATATCCACTTGTGGGTTTTGAGTATTTTCTTTGTTTATGATCATAGTTTTAGTCTTTTTTATATTCATATCTAGTCCATATTTTTTGCTTGTCATGTTTATTACATTAAGTAATTGTTGTAGATCTTTAGGATTTTCTGCTAGTAGAACAGTATCATCAGCATATCTTAGGTTATTGATTATCTTTCCATTAATTTTTAGGCCTGGTATCTCTGTGATACTGGATACAAATAATAATAAAAAAGTATTATTATATAGGGAACTTCCGAGGCGATAATAGGGAATAATAGAACGAAGAAGTATGTGTTAGCACTCGGAAAAATTGACAGACAAACAACAACAGAAAAAAACAAAGAACAATATATGGTCCGAAGCGGGATCGAACCCGCACTCAGTGGCACCGCGCTTTGCCACGAGAAGCCGAACGCTTGGTACACTGCCACGCAGCCAACTAAAAAATTGGCTATTGTAAGCAGTGTCTTACACGAAGGCGTTCCCATGACTATAGCATAGGGTTACGATCACAGATTACAATAGCCAATTTTTTAGTTGGCTGCGTGGCAGTGTACCAAGCGTTCGGCTTCTCGTGGCAAGGCGCGGTGCCACTGAGTACGGTTTCGATCCCGCTTCGGACCATATATTGTTCTTTGTTTTTTCTGTTGTTGTTTGTCTGTCATTATTTCCGAGTGCTAACACATACTTCTTCGTTCTATTATTCCCTATCTCTGTGATACCAGGATGTGAATCATGGACAATAGGACAACAAACAAGAAAATCACTGTAGTCTGTAGAAATGTCGTTTTACAGAAGAATGTTGAGAGTACCATGGACAGCTAAGAAGAGTTATGAAAATGTTCTGAAAGAGGACAAAGCAAAAAGAGAGCTAATTTCCAATATTAGGAAGAAACAATCATCATTTTTTGGCCATGTAATGAGAAGAGAACAGATGGAATATATTGTAACAACTGGGAAAATTGAGGGACGAAGATATAGAGTAAAGCAAAGAGAAAAAATACTAGACAACTTAAGAGAATAGCTTAGCAGAAGGTCAACAAAAGGTCAACAACAGAATTGATAAATAACTGTCGAGGTCGAAAGTTGTGGAGAGACATAATCACTTACGCCAGCAGGCCCGGTACTTGATGATGATGATGATCTCTGAGATGTTTTTAAAGATTTGCTCAGTGTATAGATTGAACAAGCTTGGTGATAGGATGCATCCTTGTCTTACTCCTCTTTTTAATGTCCATGGGTGTAGAGTTCTCCTTGTTATATCTTATTATTGCTGTTTGCTCCCAGTACAAATTACATATTAGTCGTATGTCTGTGTCGTCTAGATGTATATCCTTTAGACAGTCTATAAGTTGGTTATGGTGTATTCTATCGAAAGCTTTGGTGTAGTCTATGGAGCAGAATTATATTGGTTTATTACTTGTGTGTACTTTTCGATTAATGTCCTCTTGCAGAATATGGCTTCTATTTGTCACGAATGGTGCCCATATTGAATCTTTGTAAGGTAGCATAACACAAAAGTCTGAGATATTACATTTATCATGATCATATGCCATACTGGTTAGTGTAGACGATCATGTCCCTCCACAACCTTCTATCTACAGTGCATCGTATCAGTTCTGTTGTTGACTGTTTTCCATGCCATGACACCAAGCTATCCATTTATTTTCTCTCTTTGTCGTCCATGATCTCTCTTTCCTTGTATTTTGCCAGTTGTGACCAAGTATTCCAACTTTCCTCTTCTCATGATGTTCCCGAAAAATGTTGATTGTTTCTTTCTGATATTTTTAGGTGTTCCCATTTTGTGTTGGCCTCTTTGAGAATTTCCTCGTTGGTCTTTTTGACTGTCCAGGGAACTTTCAACATTCTTCTGAGAAATCTCATCTCTGTGGCCTCTAATCGTCTTTTCATTTCTTTGTTTACTGTCCATGATTTCCTTCCATAGGTCAGAATTGGTTCTAAATAGCACCGATAAACTCTCTTTCTCACTTCTATTGACATAGATTTGTTGCATAAGATATTTTTCATTTTCCTAAATGCTATTTTGGCCTGAGCTATTCTGCTTTTTTATTTCTGTGGTTCATCTTCCATCTGATGTTATTATTGTGCCCAAGTATTTCAAACGTTGCACTTGTTTCAGATTAGTCCTGTTCATTTTTATGCTGCATGAAAGTGATGATTGTTTCTTCGATATGACCATTACTTCTGTTTTAGACTTACTATTCACCTTTCTTCTTGCTTTCTTCTTCTATTCTGTCTATCATTTCTTGTTGATATATATTTCTTTTTTTTTTTTTTGCTTTCACCAGCTTTTACCTCTGGCGAAGTCCCTAGAGGCTAGGAACGAATTTTGCATGTTAATCCGTTTTTTTCCTGCCAGCCGTGTGCACAGGGGTCCCTCGCCGCACAGGCAGATAACTCCGTCTTCGGAGGTACTCATATTTTTTTCCGTCCATGAGTAATTGACGTTTCAAGCCGGGCCTCGCTGCTGAGACCAGGGGTGCTTGCCGCAGAGAGAAATCATAAATAAAAATCCCAAAAGGTGCAGCCGGGATTTGAACCCACAACCTCTCTGTCTAGAAGCCGTCGTCTTGCTTCGAGACCAACCAGTCCCCCTTGTAGTATTATTCATTATCTTTTGTATATAAAACGAACCCTCATTTCAGATCATGAGACGTGGCTGACAAGAATTTTTTTTTTGAAAAGGTACATTCTATTTCGGACACCCTGTAGATTTAAAATTCCTCTATTATTCTCAAATAAACAATTGTACCTAACGTATTTTTGAACACAGGATCTGAGAAATAAACTCAGTAGCGATAAACATAGAATTCCTTTGTGAATCCCTGGAAACAGGCGCGTCTTTGTAGGCTCTCAGATGAGGAAAACAAACCATTAAATGCCAGGCCGTCCTCAAATAGGAACATTTTAAACACACGAAGTTTGAGGGGAAAAGGCATTGTCCCTAGGCTTGCACGTGAGTCAGTTAGGCTCTTCAGGTAAACATGTGATCTTCTTCTTTCCTTCCTCATTTGCTTTTCAGCTTCGAGGGGAGATTGAATTTTCGGTCTTTTGCTCTTCTGCTGGCCTCTCCTGCTGTTATGTTTCCTAGTGTTTCTAATATTCCATCCATCCATCTTTTGTTCTTCTGTTGACCTCTCCTGCTGTTATGTTTCCTAGTGTTTCTAACATCCCATCAATCCATCTTTTGCTCTTCTGCTGACCTCTACTGCTGTTATGTTTCCTACTGTTTCTAATATTCCATCAATCCATCTTTTGCTCTTCTGTTGACCTCTCCTGCTGTTATGTTTCCTAGTGTTTCTAATATTCCATCAATCCATCTTTTGTTCTTCTGTTGGCCTCTCCTTCTGTTATGTTTCCAAGTGTTTATAATATTCCATCAATCCATCTTTTGCTCTTCTGTTGACCTCTCCTGCTGTTATGTTTCCTAGTTTTTCTAATATACTATCAAACCATCTTTTGCTCTTCTTTTGGCCTCTCCTGCTGTTATGTTTCCTAGTGTTTCTAACATTCCATCAATCCATCATTTGCTCTTCTGTTGACCCCTCCTGCTGTTATGTTTCCTGTTGTTTCTAATATTCCATTAATCCATCTTGATATTAATCGGCCTTGGATCTGGTGTTCTCACAACATTTATTGAGGGCTCGTTGTGTTGTGTTTTGATCTTTCTGTCTTATCATGCGATCAAAACCATTTTATCTGTTCTTTCCTTATATATTCTATGTCGTGGATTATTCCAAGCATTTTTCTCAGTTCTTCATGTCTGATCTTATCTCTCAGACTGTTTCCTGTCATTCGTCTAACACATTTCATCTCTGTAGAGGTTATTTACTTATTGTTCTTGCATCTAGGGTCCAGGTCTGCCATTGGTAGCACAACGTTGGGATGAAGATTGTATTGTAGAGTGCCAGTTTTGCCTTTGGATGAGCTATGTCATGTCACGTTACGCCATCCCACGTCACGTCATATCACGTCACGTCACGTCACGTTATGTTAAAACTATCATCCCTGCACACCTGACAAACCCGTAGGTCCTCAGATTTTCCCTCGAAAAATCGAGAATCTTTTCGGAGAACCCCGACCCGCGTGCACAAACTCAGTAACACGGTCCGGGACCCATCAGTGTCTGTAGATATTTTTCCTGACATTTTTGCTAGTTCATCGGCCATTTTGTAGAATACTCTTTTTGCTTTTTAACTACAAAATGTTCTTTAGCATGCAATCACATACGGGACCGTCGGTTGTATTTTGTTATAGCTGTTATCCGATATGACTAGGTATCGTGTCTTGCTACTCAGAGACCAGGGGAGAGTATAGTTTTTTTTGTGTGATCAACTTTAACATGAATTTTATGTATGTGCGTGTATTTATTGTCTCCCTTTATATATTATCATCAAGTACCGGACCTGCTGGCGTAGGTGATCATGTCTCTCCACAATTTTCGATCTCGACAGTTATTTATCATTTCTGTTGTTGACCTTCTGCCAAACCATTCTCTTTAGCTGTCTGGTATTTTTCTCTTTGCTTCCCTCTATCTCTTCGTCCCTCAATTTTTCCAGTTGTTACAATATGTTCCTGCGGTTCTCTTCTCATTACATGGCCAAAAAATGATGATTGTTTCTTCCTAATATTGGAAATTAGCTCTCTTTTTGCTTTGACCTCTTTCAGAACGTTTTCATTACTGTTCTTAACTGTCCATTCTCAACATGCTTCTGTAAAACCACATTTCTACAGACTCCGGTGATTTTCTTGTTCGTTATCCTATTGTCCATGATTCACATCCATATGTTAAGACTGACTCTACATAACATTTAAGAACTCTAAGCACATATATAATGTACACAGAATAGTAAATACTAGACTGGGGCCGCGATTATAGCTGCAGAGGACTTACACAATAAAATGAAGCAGTATGTAGTAGCTATACTAACAATAATTGAAGAGAAACACGACGTTTCAGCAAAAGCATTCATCAGGTATAACACACAGACTGCTTCAATTCATCATCATTGAGTGCCGTCACCGCATCGAAGGTTGGCTACCATGGAGCGCCATTCCACTCTGTGTCTTGCTTTGATGGTGCAGATTGTCATAGGCTGACTTGTCCATCTTTTGATGTTACTCGTCCATGTTAGTCTTGGTCTGCCTCTGCCTCTTTTACCTTGTATTTTCCCTTCTAATATTACTTTTATTATAATGTTGTGTCTTTTAACATGACCAAAAAATGTCATTTCTCTTGCTCTAATTGTGTTTAGTAGTTCTTTTTTTCAACCTTAGTCATCCTAAAACTTCCTCGTTTGTTTTCTTTTCCTTCCATCCAATTCTACCCACCAATATAGCTTCATTTATATATATATAGGGAAATACAAGCTAGAAAACACAACACTGTTCTACAAAATGGCGGAAAGAGACGGTGGCGTGTGTAGGATTTACATAGATATTGACTATGCTTGCTTGCTTGTGTTTACCGGGTGACTAAAGGAGTACAACTCTTCGTCATCCACCCTTAAAAGGACGTTAAGTGGGCGTGTTTGCGTTGTGTTGTAGTAAAGTAAAGTACCCCTGTCACGCCAAGTGGCGTATATGGAAATATGGTGTTAGTGACCCTATATTTTACAGACCTTCAGCACATTATTTTTGGGGTGATTTGGTCGGTATAACGCCCGTGCTGCTTTACTTTCCCAGAAAAAAATCCGGTACCCCTTTAAAGGCTGGGTGAACCCGGAAGCCGTCGGTTGGGATCGAACCCTACCCCTTGTCCGTGGTATTCCAGTTCACTAACCACTGAGCTATCGTGGCTCCCCGTTGTGTTATAGTTTGTAGTATAATTGTGATATTTACGCCTCTCGGCCCAACACATCCGACTTCAGCACGACATTTTTGAGTACCGGGTTGTCTTCCCTCTTCGATCCCTGCTCGCTTGGCCAGACTAGACAGGTTAGTCTGTTCCTAGAGGCACCACGGAGAGGAGGAGCAGAATCTGGATGGTTCTGGTTCACCGATCCTGACGCCAGCCATCAGCTGTGGGTCGCTGACAACATCCAGCTCCGCTGCTGTGAGGCGCGCCTTCGCCTCCAGGTGTTGATTATAAGATTAATAGACAATAGGGCGGGTAGGATTAATTATGATAAAAAAATAGCCAAACTGAAAAATTAGAAAGGAGGTGCCCCATAGGCTAATATGGTACGATGTAATAAAATGGGACAAGCACAAATCGCTGTGTGCATGTCTATATTAGTCACATCTCATATCTTTGTGTGTGCATGTCTATATTAGTCACATCTCATATCTTTGTGTGTGCATGTCTATGTTAGTCACATCTCATATCTTTGTGTGTGCATGTCTATGTTAGTCATATCTCATATCTTTGTGTGTGCATGTCTGTGTTAGTCACATCTCATATCTTTGTGTGTGCATATCTGTGTTAGTCACATCTCATATCTTTGTGTGTGCATGTCTATGTTAGTCACATCTCATATCTTTGTGTGTGCATGTCTATGTTAGTCACATCTCATATCTTTGTGTGTGCATGTCTATATTAGTCACATCTCATATCTTTGTGTGTGCATGTCTATATTAGTCACATCTCATATCTTTGTGTGTGCATGTCTATGTTAGTCACATCTCATATCTTTGTGTGTGCATGTCTATGTTAGTCACATCTCATATCTTTGTGTGTGCATGTCTATGTTAGTCACATCTCATATCTTTGTGTGTGCATGTCTATATTAGTCACATCTCATATCTTTGTGTGTGCATGTCTATGTTAGTCACATCTCATATCTTTGTGTGTGCATGTCTATGTTAGTCATATCTCATATCTTTGTGTGTGTACGTCTATGTTAGTCACATCTCATATCTTTGTGTGTGCATGTCTATGTTAGTCATATCTCATATCTTTGTGTGTGCATGTCTGTGTTAGTCATATCTCATATCTTTGTGTGTGCATGTCTGTGTTAGTCACCTCTAGTGACTCGGGCAGATGGTGCTGGTAAACCTGGGAGGGCCGACCATCTAAGGGCAGAATGCCCCTACAGAAAAGATCATCTGCTGCCTTGCAGGAAGATTAGGGACAATCAAAGGCTAAGGAAAGCAAACCTGAATAAAATGCTGGCTGAAATCGAATGCACTTGGCCACTGGCGCAGAACACAGTGCAACGTTTTAACGGGTGTTCAATCAGAGTGGATCTGGCAGACTCTCAATGTGATGTTCTGTCTGTGGGGGCGATCAACACACTTAACCTGACAGCTGACTTCATGTGAGAGTCTGGAGTCCTACTCTGATTGAGTCCTGATCACAGAGAGAGAGAGAGAGAGAGAGAGAGAGAGAGAGAGAGAACATTATCATACCCAGTGGGACACCACTGTTTCTCTTTCCCCATCAAATCCCCTTTTTAACTTGTCATTGTTTGGCTCATTTTGTCCTAGAATCAAGAACAAGAAGGAAAATAACCACTACAGAGATGAAATGTGTCAGGCGAATGACAGGAAACTACAGCCTGAAAGATATGATCAGAAATGAAGAACTGAGAAAAAAGCTAGGAATAATCCCCGCCATAGAATATATAAAGAAACAACAGATAAAATAGTTTGGCCATGGGATAAGAATATGACGAATAAGACGGCAATGATTACGAAAAAGAAGGTGAAAAATATGTAGAAGAGGAGGAGGGAGGAAGGGAGGGAGGGAGGAAGGAAGGGAGGAAGGGAGGAAGGGAGGGAGGGAGGGAGGGAGGGAGGAAGGAAGGAAGGGAGGAAGGGAGGAAGGGAGGAAGGGAGGAAGGGAGGGAGGGAGGGAGGGAGGAAGGAAGGAAGGAAGGAAGGAAGGAAGGAAGGAAGGAAGGAAGGAAGGAAGGAAGGAAGGAAGGAAGGGAGGAAGGAAGGAAGGAAGGAAGGAAGGAAGGAAGGAAGGAAGGAAGGAAGGAAGGAAGGGAGGGAGGGAGGGAGGGAGGGAGGAGGGAGGGAGGGAGGAAGGAAGGAAGGAAGGAAGGAAGGAAGGGAAAGAGGGAGGGAGGGAGGAAGGAAGGAAGGAAGGGAAGAAGGGAGGAAGGAAGGGAGGAAGGAAGGAAGGAAGGAAGGAAGGAAGGAAGGAAGGAAGGAAGGAAGGAAGGAAGGAAGGAAGGAAGGAAGGAAGGAAGGAAGGGAGGGAGGGAGGGAGGGAGGGAGGGAGGAAGGAAGGAAGGAAGGAAGGGAGGGAGGGAGGGAGGGAGGGAGGGAGGAAGGAAGGAAGGAAGGAAGGAAGGGAAAGAGGGAGGGAGGAAGGAAGGAAGGGAAGAAGGGAGGAAGGAAGGAGGGAGGGAGGGAGGAAGGAAGGAGGAAGGAAGGAAGGAAGGAAGGAAGGAAGGAAGGAAGGAAGGAAGGAAGGAAGGAAGGAAGGAAGGAAGGAAGGAAGGAAGGAAGGAAGGAAGGAAGGAAGGAAGGAAGGAAGGAAGGAAGGAAGGAAGGAAGAAGGAAGGAAGGAAGGAAGGAAGGAACGAAGGAAGGAAGGAAGGAAGGAAGGAAGGAACGAACGAACGAACGAACGAACGAACGAACGAACGAAGGAAGGAAGGAAGGAAGGAAGGAAGGAAGGAAGGAAGGAAGGAAGGAAGGAAGGAAGGAAGGAAGGAAGGAAGGAAGGAAGGAAGGAAGGAAGGAAGGAAGGAAGGAAGGAAGGAAGGAAGGAAGGAAGGAAGGGAGGGAGAGAAGAACAATTTTAAAAGTATATAACTTTAAAAAAAAACTACAGAAAATACCAATTAAACAAAAAATATGTCTGACCTTGTTGTCGTTGCTGTTGCCATGGTGACTGTGATCAAAGAGGCGGCACCCGAGACATGGGCTTACATCTTCCGAATCTGCTCGCGCCTCCACATCGTTAACCAATAGGATGAGAGCCAGGGCAATAAGTAACTTGTCATGAAGCATCCATTTAGTGGGGGGTTTTCTCTGGTGTCCGCCGGAGTTCCGAGAAAACAAATAGTGATGGTCTAGACGCGGAAGCATTATCTGTGTGCCTTAATGCGGATATAACATTCTGGTTCGAATCTTGATATTTTCGTGGTTAATCCATGGTCTCTACAAGCGCATAGTAGCCCATTATTTTAGCATTCTTCTTCCTTGTACAGACTACAACTGATAAAATTGGTGCCTCGGTACTCGAGGCAGACCCATAGGTGTCTGGGATCTCTGAGCACACATAGCAAGCTATTAATAATATTTTAACTCTTAGGGAAACCTGTTTGATTTACTCTCATATTTACAATAATGATTGCATGTTCTCGTGCAGATCCTCTCCCGATTTCAGAAACTGGAGGTCAAATTCTTCTTCAATCTTTGCCAGTCTCTAGTAAACGAACATTAATTAAATTCAGTTTATTATATACTCTTGCTAAAATCTGAAGATCAGATTATAAATGAACGTTAGTTGACTTCAATTTATATCTCTTGCTAAAATCTGAAGATCAGATTATAAATGAACGTTAGTTGACTTCAATTTATATCTCTTGCTAAAATCTGAAGATCAGATTATAAATGACCGTTAGTTGACTTCAATTTATATCTCTTGATAAAATTTAACTTCAACTTAAAAATGAACCTTCGTTGACTTCAATTTATATCTCTTGATAAGATCTGAAGTTCAGATTATAAATGACCGTTAGTTGACTTCAATTTATATCTCTTGATAAGATGTACTAAATTATAATTGAACATTAAGAGACTTGTTATATTGGTATCTCAAGTCCCCACTATAAACGATCGTTGCAGGGCTCTTGTATCCTTTGTCAAGCTCAAATCGCCCCAATACAAACAATCACTCAGAGACTTCCGTTGTGGAACTCTATAAATGGTTCTATAAACAGCTCTATAAACGGTCCTATAAACGGTTCTATAAACAGCTCTATAAACGGTTATATAAACAAGTCTATAAACGGTTCTATAAACAGCTATATAAACGGTTCTATAAACAGCTATATAAACGGTTCTATAAACAGCTCTATAAACGGTTCTATAAACAACTCTATAAACGGTTCTATAAACAGCTCTATAAACGGTTCTACATAGAGCTAAATCATGCTTAACTTATCAAGCTCTAGAGTCCGCACCATAGTTTTTCATCAAAAATGTCACTTATCCTTCAGGAAACACATTTCACATAAAACAAAAAATTCACATATTTTATTTGTTGTCTTATCTTATATTTTCCGCTGTCAAATATCGCTTATCTTGCACATCCTGTTCTCTTATCTTGTACAGTTGGGTCGTTGTTTGGCGAATTCTCGTGCCAAATTTCCTGCGAATTAAAACAAATATTTGGATAATGTAAAACTGACATAATTAGAGGTAATCACATATCGTTTTGTTCTTGTTCAGTTTAGTTTAGTTTAGTTCAGTTTACTTTAGTTTAGTTTAGTTTAGTTTAGTTTAGTTTAGTTTAGTTTAGTTTAGTTTAGTTTAATTTAGTTTAGTTTTTAGTTTAGTTTAGTTTAGTTTAGTTTTTAGTTTAGTTTAGTTTTTAGTTTAGTTTAGTTTAGTTTAGTTTAGTTTAGTTTAGTTTAGTTTAGTTTAGTTTAGTTTAGTTTAGTTTAGTTTTTAGTTTAGTTTAGTTTTTAGTTTAGTTTAGTTTAGTTTAGTTTTTAGTTTAGTTTATTTTTTAGTTTAGTTTAGTTTAGTTTAGTTTAGTTTTTAGTTTAGTTTAGTTTTTAGTTTAGTTTAGTTTAGTTTAGTTTAGTTTAGTTTAGTTTAGTTTAGTTTAGTTTAGTTTAGTTTAGTTTTTAATTTAGTTTAGTTTAGTTTAGTTTAGTTTAGTTTAGTTTATTTTAGTTTTTAGTTTAGTTTAGTTTACTTTAGTTTAGTTTAGTTTAGTTTAGTTTAGTTTAACTTAATTAATTCAATGTCCATCTTTTGCTCTTCTGTTAACCTCTATTAAAGTTACGTTTCCTACTGTTTCTAATATTCCATCAATCCATCTTTTGCTCTTCTGTTGGCCTCTCCTGCTGTTATGTTTCCTAGTGTTTCTAATATTCCATCAATCCATCTTTTACTCTTCTGTTGGCCTCTCCTGCTGTTATGTTTCCTAGTGTTTCTAATATTCCATCAGTCCATCTTTTGCTTTTCTGTTGACCCCTCCTGCTGTTATGTTTCCTAGTGTTTCTAATATTCCATCAATCCATCTTTTGCTCTTCTGTTGGCCTCTCCTGCTGTTATGTTTCCTAGTGTTTCTAATATTCCATCAATCCATCTTTTGCTCTTCTGTTGACCTCTCCTGCTGTTATGTTTCCTAGTGTTTTTAATATTCCATCATTCCATCTTTTGCTCTTCTGTTGACCTCTCCTGCTGTTATGTTTCCTAGTGTTTCTAATATTCCATCAGTCCATCTTTTGCTCTTCTGTTGGCCTCTCCTGCTGTTATGTTTCCTAGTGTTTCTAATATTCCATCAATCCATCTTTTGCTCTTCTGTTGACCTCTCCTGCTGTTATGTTTCCTAGTGTTTCTAATATTCCATTAATCCATCTTTTGCTCTTCTGTTGACCTCCCCTGCTGTTATGTTTCCTAGTGTTTCTAATATTCCATCAATCCATCTTTTGCTCTTCTGTTGGCCTCTCCTGCTGTTATGTTTCCTAGTGTTTCTAATATTCCATCAATCCATCTTTTACTCTTCTGTTGACATCTCCTGCTGTTATGTTTCCTAGTGTTTTTAATATTCCATCAATCCATCTTTTGCTCTTCTGTTGACCTCTCCTGAAGTTATGTTTCCTAGTGTTTCTAAAAAACCATCAATCCATCTTTTGCTCTTCTGTTGACATCTCCTGCTGTTATGTTTCCTAGTGTTTTTAATATTCCATCAATCCATCTTTTACTCTTCTGTTGACCTCTCCTGAAGTTATGTTTCCTAGTGTTTCTAATATTCCATCAATCCATCTTTTGCTCTACTGTTGGCCTCTCCGGCTGTTATGTTTCCTACTGTTTATTATATTCCATCTATCCATCTTTTGCTCTTCTGTTTGTCTCTCCTGCTGTTATGTTTCCTAGTGTTTCTAATATTCCATCAATTCATCTTTTTCTCTACTATTGGGCTCTCCGACTGTTATATTTCCTAGTGTTTTTAATATTCCATCAATCCATCTTTTGCTATTCTGTTGACCTCCCCTGCTGTTATGTTTCCTAGTGTTTCTAATATTCCATCAATCCATCTTTTACTCTTCTGTTGGCCTCTCCTGCTGTTATGTTTCCTAGTGTTTCTAATATTCCATCAATCCATCTTTTGCTCTTTTGTTGGCCTCTCCTGCTGTTATGTTTCCTAGTGTTTCTAATATTCCATCAATCCATCTTTTGCTCTTCTGTTGGCCTCTGGGGTTGTTATGTTTCCTAGTGTTTCTAATATTCCATCAATCCATCTTTTGCTCTTCTGTTGGCCTCTCCTGCTGTTATGTTTCCTAGTGTTTCTAATATCCCATCAATCCATCTTTTGCTCTTCTGTTGACCTCTCCGGTTGTTATGTTTCCTAGTGTTTCTAATATTCCATCAATCCATCTATAACTCGTTGACCTCTCCTGCTGTTATGTTTCCTAGTGTTTCTAATATTCTATCAATCCATCTTTTGCTCTTCTGTTGACCTCTCCTGCTGTTATGTTTCCTAGTGTTTCTAATATTCCATCAATCCATCTTTTGCTCTTCTGTTGACCTCTCCTGCTGTTATGTTTCCTAGTGTTTCTAATATTCCATCAATCCATCTTTTGCTCTTCTGTTGACCTCTCCTGCTGTTATGTTTCCTAGTGTTTCTAATATTCCATCAATCCATCTTTTGCTCTTCTGTTGACCTCTCCTGCTGTTATGTTTCCTAGTGTTTCTAATATTCCATCAATTCATCTTTTGCTCTTCTGTTGGCCTCTCCTGCTGTTATGTTTCCTAGTGTTTCTAATATTCCATAAATCCATCTTTTGCTCTTCTGTTGACCTCTCCTGCTGTTATGTTTCCTAGTGTTTCTAATATTCCATCAATCCATCTTTTGCTATTCTGTTGACCTCCCCTGCTGTTATGTTTCCTAGTGTTTCTAATATTCCATCAATCCATCTTTTGCTCTTCTGTTGGCCTCTCCTGCTGTTATGTTTCCTAGTGTTTCTAATATTCCATCAATCCATCTTTTACTCTTCTGTTGACGTCTCCTGCTGTTATGTTTCCTAGTGTTTTTAATATTCCATCAATCCATCTTTTGCTCTTCTGTTGACCTCTCCTGAAGTTATGTTTCCTAGTGTTTCTAAAAAACCATCAATCCATCTTTTGCTCTTCTGTTGACATCTCCTGCTGTTATGTTTCCTAGTGTTTTTAATATTCCATCAATCCATCTTTTACTCTTCTGTTGACCTCTCCTGAAGTTATGTTTCCTAGTGTTTCTAATATTCCATCAATCCATCTTTTGCTCTACTGTTGGCCTCTCCGGCTGTTATGTTTCCTACTGTTTATTATATTCCATCAATCCATCTTTGCTCTACTGTTGGCCTCTCCTGCTGTTATGTTTCCTAGTGTTCCTAATATTTCATCAGTCCATCTTTTGCTCTTCTGTTTGTCTCTCCTGCTGTTATGTTTCCTAGTGTTTCTAATATTCCATCAATTCATCTTTTGCTCTACTGTTGGGCTCTCCGACTGTTATATTTCCTAGTGTTTTTAATATTCCATCAATCCATCTTTTGCTATTCTGTTGACCTCCCCTGCTGTTATGTTTCCTAGTGTTTCTAATATTCCATCAATCCATCTTTTACTCTTCTGTTGGCCTCTCCTGCTGTTATGTTTCCTAGTGTTTCTAATATTCCATCAATCCATCTTTTGCTCTTTTGTTGGCCTCTCCTGCTGTTATGTTTCCTAGTGTTTCTAATATTTCATCAATCCATCTTTTACTATTCTGTTGACCTCTCCTGTTGTTATGTTTCCTAGTGTTTCTAATATTCCATCAATCCATCTTTTGCTCTTCTGTTGGCCTCTCCTGCTGTTATGTTTCCTAGTGTTTCTAATATCCCATCAATCCATCTTTTGCTCTTCTGTTGACCTCTCCGGTTGTTATGTTTCCTAGTGTTTCTATTATTCCATCAATCCATCTATAACTCGTTGACCTCTCCTGCTGTTATGTTTCCTAGTGTTTCTAATATTCCATCAATCCATCTTTTGCTCTTCTGTTGACCTCTCCTACTGTTATGTTTCCTAGTGTTTCTAATATTCCATCAATTCATCTTTTGCTCTTCTGTTGGCCTCTCCTGCTGTTATGTTTCCTAGTGTTTCTAATATTCCATAAATCCATCTTTTGCTCTTCTGTTGACCTCTCCTGCTGTTATGTTTCCTAGTGTTTCTAATATTCCATCAATCCATCTTTGCTCTTCTGTTGACCTCCCCTGCTGTTATGTTTCCTAGTGTTTCTAATATTCCATCAATCCATCTTTTGCTCTTCTGTTGGCCTCTCCTGCTGTTATGTTTCCTAGTGTTTCTAATATTCCATCAATCCATCTTTTACTCTTCTGTTGACACCTCCTGCTGTTATGTTTCCTAGTGTTTTTAATATTCCATCAATCCATCTTTTGCTCTTCTGTTGACCTCTCCTGAAGTTATGTTTCCTAGTGTTTCTAAAAAACCATCAATCCATCTTTCGCTCTTCTGTTGACATCTCCTGCTGTTATGTTTCCTAGTGTTTTTAATATTCCATCAATCCATCTTTTACTCTTCTGTTGACCTCTCCTGAAGTTATGTTTCCTAGTGTTTCTAATATTCCATCAATCCATCTTTTGCTCTACTGTTGGCCTCTCCGGCTGTTATGTTTCCTACTGTTTATTATATTCCATCAATCCATCTTTTGCTCTACTGTTGGCCTCTCCTGCTGTTATGTTTTCCTAGTGTTCCTAATATTTCATCAGTCCATCTTTTGCTCTTCTGTTTGTCTCTCCTGCTGTTATGTTTCCTAGTGTTTCTAATATTCCATCAATTCATCCTTTTTGTGGTCGACCCTTGGGTTAGGTGTTCTCGCAACGTTTATTGAAGGCTCCTTTTGTTGTGTTTTGATCTTTCTGTCTCATCGCGTGGCCTAACCGTTTTATCTGTTGTTTCTTTACATATTCTATGGCGGGGGGCTATTCCTATCTTTTTTCTCAGTTCTTCATTTCTGAGATTATCTCTCAGACTGTTTCCTGTCATTCGTCTAACACATTTCATCTCAGTAAATGTTATTGTTGTTATTGTTCTTGCATCTAGGGTCCAGGTCTGGCATTGGTAGCACAACGTTGGGATGAAGATTGTATTGTAGAGTGCTCGTTTTGCCTCCAGAGTTATTTCCTTGTTGGACAATAGTGGTGATAACTGTCCGATGATTTGACAAGCTTTGTTGCATCTTGAGTCTATCTCTGCTGTTTGTGAATTCTCGTTTGTCGTTAGACTTCCTGGCTATTTAAATTCCTCTGCTTGTTTTAGTTGTCTGCCTTCTATAGTTATGTTGATGTTCTGTTTATTTTTGGCGACATTCATGACTTCTGTTTTGTTGATGTTGATTTTCATGTTGTATTTTGTGCCTGAGATGTTGAGTTTGTTTAAGTGTTCTTGTAGGTCTTTTATTGTTTCATGTATTAGTGCCTGATCGTCAGCAAATAAAAGCTCGTTGATCTCCTCTGTCTCTGATGGGTTGGCTAGCTTGCATATATGGTCCATGTATGTAATAAATAGTAGGGGGGATAGTACGCACCCCTGTCTTACACCTGATCTAACTTCGAAATGGTCCGTGTAGTCTGCTGCTGTTCTGACTGTATAGCTGCTGTTGATGTAGAGACTTTTAATTGGGTTGGTTAGATGTTGGCTTACTCCGTATGTTGTTAGTATCTCCCACAGTTGTTCTCTGTTAGATGTTGGCTTACTCCGTATGTTGTTAGTATCTCCCACAGTTGTTCTCTGTTAGATGTTGGCTTACTCCATATGTTGTTAGTATCTCCCACAGTTGTTCTCTGTTAGATGTTGGCTTACTCCATATGTTGTTAGTATCTCCCACAGTTGTTCTCTGTTAGATGTTGGCTTACTCCATATGTTGTTAGTATCTCCCACAGTTGTTCTCTGTTAGATGTTGGCTTACTCCGTATGTTGTTAGTATCTCCCACAGTTGTTCTCTGTTAGATGTTGACTTACTCCGTATGTTGTTAGTATCTCCCACAGTTGTTCTCTGTTAGATGTTGACTTACTCCGTATGTTGTTAGTATCTCCCACAGTTGTTCTCTGTTAGATGCTGACTTACTCCGTATGTTGTTAGTATCTCCCACAGTTGTTCTCTGTTAGATGTTGGCTTACTCCATATGTTGTTAGTATCTCCCACAGTTGTTCTCTGTTAGATGTTGGCTTACTCCATATGTTGTTAGTATCTCCCACAGTTGTTCTCTGTTAGATGTTGGCTTACTCCGTATGTTGTTAGTATCTCCCACAGTTGTTCTCAGTTAAATGTTGACTTACTCCGTATGTTGTTAGTATCTCCCACAGTTGTTCTCAGTTAAATGTTGACTTACTCCATATGTTGTTAGTATCTCCCACAGTTGTTCTCTGTTAGATGTTGACTTACTCCATATGCTGTTAGTATCTCCCACAGTTGTTCTTTGTTAGATGTTGGCTTACTCCGTATGTTGTTAGTATCTCCCACAGTTGTTCTTTGTTAGATGTTGGCTTACTCCGTATGTTGTTAGTATCTCCCACAGTTGTTCTCTGTTAGATGTTGACTTACTCCGTATGTTGTTAGTATCTCCCACAGTTGTTCTTTGTTAGATGTTGGCTTACTCCATATGTTGTTAGTATCTCCCACAGTTGTTCTTTGTTAGATGTTGGCTTACTCCGTATGTTGTTAGTATCTCCTACAGTTGTTCTCAGTTAAATGTTGGCTTTCTCCGTATGTTGTTAGTATCTCCCACAGTTGTTCTCTGTTAGATGTTGTCTTACTCCGTATGTTGTTAGTATCTCCCACAGTTGTTCTCTGTTAGATGTTGGCTTACTCCGTATGTTGTTAGTATCTCCCACAGTTGTTCTCTGTTAGATGTTGGCTTACTCCATATGTTGTTAGTATCTCCCACAGTTGTTCTCTGTTAGATGTTGGCTTACTCCATATGTTGTTAGTATCTCCCACAGTTGTTCTCTGTTAGATGTTGGCTTACTCCATATGTTGTTAGTATCTCCCACAGTTGTTCTCTGTTAGATGTTGGCTTACTCCGTATGTTGTTAGTATCTCCCGCAGTTGTTCTCTGTTAGATGTTGACTTACTCCGTATGTTGTTAGTATCTCCCACAGTTGTTCTCTGTTAGATGTTGACTTACTCCGTATGTTGTTAGTATCTCCCACAGTTGTTCTCTGTTAGATGCTGACTTACTCCGTATGTTGTTAGTATCTCCCACATTTGTTCTCTGTTAGATGTTGGCTTACTCCATATGTTGTTAGTATCTCCCACAGTTGTTCTCTGTTAGATGTTGGCTTACTCCATATGTTGTTAGTATCTCCCACAGTTGTTCTCTGTTAGATGTTGGCTTACTCCGTATGTTGTTAGTATCTCCCACAGTTGTTCTCAGTTAAATGTTGACTTACTCCGTATGTTGTTAGTATCTCCCACAGTTGTTCTCAGTTAAATGTTGACTAACTCTTTATGTTGTTAGTATCTCCCACAGTTGTTCTCTGTTAGATGTTGACTTACTCCATATGCTGTTAGTATCTCCCACAGTTGTTCTTTGTTAGATGTTGGCTTACTCCGTATGTTGTTAGTATCTCCCACAGTTGTTCTTTGTTAGATGTTGGCTTACTCCGTATGTTGTTAGTATCTCCCACAGTTGTTCTCTGTTAGATGTTGACTTACTCCGTATGTTGTTAGTATCTCCCACAGTTGTTCTTTGTTAGATGTTGGCTTACTCCATATGTTGTTAGTATCTCCCACAGTTGTTCTTTGTTAGATGTTGGCTTACTCCGTATGTTGTTAGTATCTCCTACAGTTGTTCTCAGTTAAATGTTGGCTTTCTCCGTATGTTGTTAGTATCTCCCACAGTTGTTCTCTGTTAGATGTTGTCTTACTCCGTATGTTGTTAGTATCTCCCACAGTTGTTCTCTGTTAGATTTTGACTTACTCCGTATGTTGTTAGTATCTCCCATAGTTGTTCTCTGTTAGATGTTGTCTTACTCCGTATGTTGTTAGTATCTCCCACAGTTGTTCTCTGTTAGATGTTGACTTACTCCGTATGTTGTTAGTATCTCCCACAGTTGTTCTCTGTTAGATGTTGTCTTACTCCATATGTTGTTAGTATCTCCCACAGTTGTTCTCTGTTAGATGTTGTCTTACTCCGTATGTTGTTAGTATCTCCCATGACTTACTCCGTATGTTGTTAGTATCTCCCACAGTTGTTCTCAGTTAAATGTTGGCTTTCTCCGTATGTTGTTAGTATCTCCCATAGTTGTTCTCTGTTAGATGTTGACTTACTCCGTATGTTGTTAGTATCTCCCACAGTTGTTCTCTGCTAGATGTTGACTTACTCCGTATGTTGTTAGTATCTCCCACAGTTGTTCTCTGTTAGATGTTGACTTACTCCTTATGTTGTTAGTATCTCCCACAGTTGTTCTCTGTTAGATGTTGCCTTACTCTGTATGTTGTTAGTATCTCCCACAGTTGTTCTCTGTTAGATGTTGACTTACTCTGTATGTTGTTAGTATCTCCCACAGTTGTTCTCTGTTAGATGTTGACTTACTCCGTATGTTGTTAGTATCTCCCACAGTTGTTCTCTGTTAGATGTTGGTTTACTCCGTATGTTGTTAGTATCTCCCACAGTTGTTCTCTGTTAGATGTTGGTTTACTCCGTATGTTGTTAGTATCTCCCACAGTTGTTCTCTGTTAGATGTTGGTTTACTCCGTATGTTGTTAGTATCTCCCACAGTTGTTCTCTGTTAGATGTTGACTTACTCCGTATGTTGTTAGTATCTCCCACAGTTGTTCTCTGTTAGATGTTGACTTACTCCATATGTTGTTAGTATCTCCCACAGTTGTTCTCTGTTAGATGTTGGCTTACTCTGTATGTTGTTAGTATCTCCCACAGGTGTTCTCTGTTAGATGTTAACTTACTCCGTATGTTGTTAGTATCTCCCATGACTTACTCCGTATGTTGTTAGTATCTCCCACATTTGTTCTCTTTTAGATGTTGACTTACTCCGTATGTTGTTAGTATCTCCCACATTTGTTCTCTGTTAGATGTTGCCTTACTCCGTATGTTGTTAGTATCTCCCACAGGTGTTCTCTGTTAGATGTTAACTTACTCCGTATGTTGTTAGTATCTCCCACAGTTGTTCTCTGTTAGATGTTGGCTTACTCCATATGTTGTTAGTATCTCCCACAGTTGTTCTCTGTTAGATGTTGCCTTACTCCGTATGTTGTTAGTATCTCCCACAGTTGTTCTCTGTTAGATGTTGACTTACTCCGTATGTTGTTAGTATCTCCCACAGCTGTTCTCTGTTTACTCTGTCTGATGCTTTTTCCTGGTTAGTGAAAGCTATGTATTACATTTGATTGTGTTCTGTAATCTTTATTAGTTAATTGACTGACTGATAAAATAACTAATTAATTGACTGACTGATATTACAACTATCTAAGTGACTGACTAATAAAATAACGAATTAAGTGACTGACTGTTAAAATAACTAATTAATTGTCTAAGTGATAAAATAACTAATTAATTGACTGACTGATATTACAACTATTTAAGTGACTGACTAATAAAATAACGAATTAAGTGACTGACTGTTAAAATAACTAATTAATTGTCTAACTGATAAAATAACGAACTAATCGACTGACTGATAAAATAACCAACTAATTGATTGACTGATAAAAAAAACTAATTAATTGACTGACTAATAAAATAACTAATTAATTGACTGACTGTTAAATAACTAATTAATTGAGGGACTGACAACATAACTAATTAATTGACCTGCTTATAAAATAACCAACTAAATTATTTTACTGACTGATAAAATAACTAATTAATTGCCTGATTGAGCCATTACCTCATTAACTAAACAACGATAAGCCAAAAACCTCAAAGCTGACTCATGTACTGCACTCACTGACTCAGTCATCATTGTTAAACAATGAGAAAGATTCTGAGATTAATGTCCCCCATCTCGGCAGGTTACCAAATATATTAGCAGCCCAGGTAGAGACGAGCAAACCTCAAAATGAGTGGGGGAAACATTTTCTACGAGTTTCAATCAAGAGAAATAAGAAAAAAAAAATAAACACTTCTTTTTATATCGCCTACACTAGACAGCTGCTAAGGGATATAAAGCTCTATTTACTGCGCTGTATAATATTAAAAAACAGTATATTTTCCAGTGTTGAGTAGTTTAAAACAGTGATTCTCAAAGGAGGGGATATGGCTCCAAGGGGGTCCCGGGAAATCCCCAGGGGGCCACAGAAAAATATGGCATTATTTGAGGGCCACGGAACAAGGCTAGGGACCACGGCAAGGGACTCGGAGGCCATGCATAAGGATGCATAAGTTGTAAAATACAGTGCTCATGTATTACTTTTTTTTTATGCTCAGCGAGTTATTTCATTAGTAGCGCATGTAAAAGAAGCCAAAATAATACTACGCAGACAATAGATCGTGTTTTATTTACAGATATCAGTAACTACAAAACGTATGTAATGGGGGTCCGTGACTACAAAACGTATGTAATGGGGGTCCGTGACTACAAAACGTATGTAATGGGGGTCCGTGACTACAAAACGTATGTAATGGGGGTCCGTGACTACAAAACGTATGTAATGGGGGTCCGTGACTACAACCCGTATTTTATGGGGGTTCGCGTCTACAAAACGTATTTAATGGGGGTCCGCGTCTATGAAACATATTAAATGGGGGTCCGTGACTACAAAACCTAGTTGATGAGGGTCCGTGACTAGAAAACATATTTGATAAGGGTCCGTGACTACAAAACGTATTTGATGAGGGTCCGTGACTAGAAAACGTATTTAATGAGGGTCCGTGACTACAAAACGTATTTGATGAGAGTCCTTGACTACAAAACGTATTTAATGAGGGTCCGTGACTACAAAACGTATTTGATGAGGGTCCGTGACTAGAAAACGTATTTGATGAGGGTCCGTGACTAGAAAACGTATTTGATGAGGGTCCGTGACTAGAAAACGTATTTGATGAGGGTCCGTGACTACAAAACGTATTTGATGAGGGTCCGTGACTAGAAAACGCATTTGATGAGGGTCCGTGACTACAAAACGTATTTGATGAGGGTCCGTGACTACAAAACATATTTGATGAGGGTCCGTGACTAGAAAACGTATTTGCTGAGGGTCCGTGACTAGAAAACGTATTTGATGAGGGTCTGTGACTAGAAAACGTATTTGCTGAGGGTCCGTGACTAGAAAACGTATTTGATGAGGGTCCGTGACTACAAAACATATTTGCTGAGGGTCCGTGACTACAAAACATATTTGCTGAGGGTCCGTGACTACAAAACATATTTGCTGAGGGTCCGTGACTACAAAACATATTTGATGAGGGTCCGTGACTACAAAACATATTTGATGAGGGTCCGTGACTACAAAACGTATTTGATGAGGGTCCGTGACTAGAAAACGTATTTGATGAGGGTCCGTGACTAGAAAACGTATTTGATGAGGGTCCGTGACTAGAAAACGCATTTGATGAGGGTCCGTGACTACAAAACGTATTTGATGAGGGTCCGTGACTACAAAACATATTTGATGAGGGTCCGTGACTAGAAAACGTATTTGCTGAGGGTCCGTGACTAGAAAACGTATTTGATGAGGGTCTGTGACTAGAAAACGTATTTGCTGAGGGTCCGTGACTAGAAAACGTATTTGATGAGGGTCCGTGACTACAAAACATATTTGCTGAGGGTCCGTGACTACAAAACATATTTGCTGAGGGTCCGTGACTACAAAACATATTTGCTGAGGGTCCGTGACTACAAAACATATTTGATGAGGGTCCGTGACTACAAAACATATTTGATGAGGGTCCGTGACTACAAAACGTATTTGATGAGGGTCCGTGACTAGAAAACGTATTTGATGAGGGTCCGTGACTACAAAACATATTTGATGAGGGTCTGTGACTACAAAACGTATTTGATGAGGGTCCGTGACTAGAAAACGTATTTGATGAGGGTCTGTGACTAGAAAACGTATTTGATGAGGGTCCGTGACTAGAAAACGTATTTGATGAGGGTCCGTGACTAGAAAACGTATTTGATGAGGGTCCGTGACTAGAAAACGTATTTGATGAGGGTCCGTGACTAGAAAACGTATTTGATGAGGGTCCGTGACTACAAAACCTATTTGATTGGGTTCCGTGACTAGAAAACGTATTTTATGAGGGTCTGTGACTACAAAACCTACTTGATTGGGGTCCGTGACTAGAAAACGTATTTGATGAGGGTCCGTGACTAGAAAACGTATTTGATGAGGGTCCGTGACTAGAAAACGTATTTGATGAGGGTCTGTGACTAGAAAACGTATTTGATGAGGGTCCGTGACTAGAAAACGCATTTGATGAGGGTCCGTGACTACAAAACCTATTTGATTGGGGTCCCTGACTAGAAAACGTATTTGATGAGTTTCCGTGACTACAAAACGTATTTGATGAGGGTCCGTGACTACAAAACGTATTTGATGAGGGTCCGTGACTACAAAACTTATTTGATGAGGGTCCGTGACTAGAAAACGTATTTGATGAGGGTCCGTGACTAGAAAACGTATTTGATGAGGGTCCGTGACTAGAAAACGTATTTGATTGGGGTCCGTGACTAGAAAACGTATTTGATGAGGGTCCGTGACTACAAAACCTATTTGATTGGGTTCCGTGACTAGAAAACGTATTTGATGAGGGTCCGTGACTAGAAAACGTATTTGATGAGGGTCCGTGACTAGAAAACGTATTTGATGAGGGTCCGTGACTAGAAAACGTATTTGATGAGGGTCCGTGACTAGAAAACGTATTTGATGAGGGTCCGTGACTACAAAACGTATTTGATGAGGGTCCGTGACTACAAAACGTATTTGATGAGGGTCCGTGACTAGAAAACGTACTTTAAAGACGTCAAAGGTAAAGGAATGTTTGATAACTCCTGATCTAGCTACCTAGAAAGAACGCCACGTCATTCTTTACTATACAAAGCATATATTGAAAGAGGAGAAGAGAGAAGATCAAGAGGCAGACCGAGAGTAAGATGGACAGACAACATTAAAGAAACGCTACATATCATCAATTAACAATGAGTGAAGCCGCCAAAAGGGCGAGAATCAGAAATTTGCATCTCCCTCGACACCCGAACGGGCACAAGAGGAAATGAAGATATAGAAAACAAGACAATCTCAGTTAACACATTTCTTTGTCGTTTTATTTAAAGAGAGCGTTAAGTTGGCGTAGGTCACAGGCGTTTGTCATTGATGCTTTTGTTAATTTGCTCATTTGTATGAGGAGGATAAGAATGACTGGGATAAGGATATATGTATATGTTGAGGAAATATGTGACAAATATTTTGAGAGGAATATAGAGCCAGGAAACGCGGCCTAGTCGACCCGGAGTATTAAAAAAAAAGAAGTTAAAAGCCACGTCACGCCAAGTGGCGTTTACGGAATATGGTGTTAGTGACCATAATTTTTACAGACCTTCAGAACATGATTTTTGGGGTAATATGGTCAATATTACGCCAGTGCTGCTTTACTTTCCCAGAAAAACGATTCGGTACCCGGTTACTCTTGTTCTTTGTAGTCCAATTCACTAACCAGCGAGCTATCGCAGCTAGTCGATCCGGAGTGCTTAGCTGGAAAAGTAGATGTATCTACAATTAAGTATAATCTGTCACGGTTTGGCTCTGTTTGATCTTAAATCCTACCTGGCCTATTGTCTATTCATCTTATAACCAACCTCTGCGAAAATCCTGGCCACCGTCTATCTCCGATATTTTTTAGATCTGAGTTATGTTTTCTGGCTTGAATTTATTTATTTTTTTAATTTGTATAGTTTGCTATACCTGATGAAGGCTTTTGCCGACACGTGGTAGTTTGTCTTCTCTTTCTATTTGTTTAGCTGCCACACACTATTTTATGATTAGTTTACAAAAACTATAATCAACAGCTCACATATCAAACAGTCTTATTTGACATACACTATAATCAACAGCTCACATATCAAACAGTCTAATTTGACATACACTATAATCAACAGCTCACATATCAAACAGTCTTATTTTACAGGCACTATAATCAACAGCTTACATAACAGACAGTCTTATTTTACAGGCACTATAATCAACAGCTCACATATCAAACAGTCTTATTTTACAGGCACTATAATCAACAGCTCACATATCAAACAGTCTTATTTTACAGGCACTATAATCAACAATAAATCAAAGATAGACATAATAGTAGAAGAAAGCAACAAGAAAGGTCTCAGTCTGAATGAAGTAATGGTTATATCGAAGAAACAATCACCACCATCATGCAGCATAAAAATAAACGAGACAAATCTGAAACAAGTACAACGTCTGAAATACTTGGGCACAATAATAACATCCGACGGGAGATGCACCACAGAAATAAAAAGCAGAATAGCTCAGGCCAAAATAGCATTTCAGAAAATGAAAAACATCTTATGCAACAAATCTATGTCAATAGAAATGAGAAAGAGAGTTCGTCGGTCCTATATAGAACCAATTCTGACCTATGGAAGCGAATCATGGACAGTAGACAAACAAATGAAAAGACGATTAGAGGCCACAGAGATGGGATTTCTCAGAAGAATGTTGAAAGTTTCCTGGACTGATAGAAAGACCAATGAGAAAGTTCTCAAAGAGGCCAACACAAAAAGGGAGCTCTTAAAAAAATTAGAAAGAAGCAATCAACATTTTTTGGGCACATCATGAGAAGAGGAAAGTTGGAATACTTGGTTACAACTGGCAAAATAAATGGAAAGAGAGGTCGCGGACGACAAAGAGAGAAAATACTGGATAGCTTGGTGTCATGGCATTGAAACCAGTCAACAACAGAACTGATACGATGCACTGTAGATAGAAGATTGTGGAGGGACATGATCGCCTACGCCAACCGGCAGGGTACATGATGATGATGATGATAATCAACAGCTAACGTAACAAACAGTCTTATTTTACATACACTATAATCAACAGCTTACATAACAGACAGTCTTATTTTACATACACTATAATCAACAGCTTAAATAACAGACAGTCTTATTTGACATGCACAATAATCAACAGATTACATAACAGACAGTCTTATTTTACATACACTATAATCAACAGCTTACATAACAGACAGTCTTATTTTACATACACTATAATCAACAGCTTACATAACAGACAGTCTTATTTTACATACACTATAATCAACAGCTTACGTAACAAACAGTCTTAATTTACATGCACAATAATCAACAGATTACATAACAGACAGTCTTATTTTACATACACTATAATCAACAGCTTACATAACAGACAGCCTTATTTTACATGCACTATAATCAACAGCTTACATAACAGACAGCCTTATTTTACATGCACTATAATCAACAGCTTACATAACAGACAGTCTTATTTTACATACACTATAATCAACAGCTTACGTAACAAACAGTCTTAATTTACATGCACAATAATCAACAGATTACATAACAGACAGTCTTATTTTACATACACTATAATCAACAGCTTACATAACAGACAGTCTTATTTTACATACACTATAATCAACAGCTTACATAACAGACAGCCTTATTTTACATGCACTATAATCAACAGCTTACATAACAAACAGTCTTATTTTACATACACTATAATCAACAGCTTACATAACAGACAGTCTTATTTTACATACACTTTAATCAACAGCTTACATAACATATATATATATGGCCCTTTTCGTCTTGTCAGACGGTCTAGTGGAGGCTATTGCGTATTTTTTTGAGGTATTGTTTTTGCTGAACAGCTTCTCTCGTGGCTAATTCTACCAATGTTTGACAAACACACGCGGTCACATAATGAACAGGTCAGGCTCGCTGATCCACAGGGTTTACCATCCTTTTTCATGAGTCTCTTCTCTTCTAAGTCCTGTCTTAGCACAGTCTCAAATGTTGTTATACCGTTCCTTATGCATGCTCTCCATGATGTGCGATCAATTGCCAGATGTTGCCAGTCGTTTTCACAGATGGAGAAGTCTTTCAGAGATGAAACATAACAGACAGTCTTATTTTACATACACTATAATCAACAGCTTACATAACAGACAGTCTTATTTTACATACACTACAATCAACAGCTTACATAACAGACAGCCTTATTTTACATACACTATAATCAACAGCTTACATAACAGACAGTCTTATTTTACATACACTACAATCAACAGCTTACATAACAGACAGTCTTATTTTACATACACTACAATCAACAGCTTACATAACAGACAGCCTGATAACTCTTCGAGAAGTGCAAGGACGGACAGTGGAGTGCATATGGGGAAGCCCCGACTGCAATAAAGCTGATTCCACGAAAAGAACATCTCTTTTGTGTCTTTTCCTGGAAGAACAACTTATGCTGCTACTTTACGTTCAAAGTTGGAGCAAGAAATACGGCATGGATGCGGCCAGTGCAAGAAGAACTATTTTTTTTTATCTATTTGCTATAGAACTATCATTATATTGAAATATATAGAAGTAGTGCCAATGGGGAGACAAATCTATCAAGTGCCTGCTGTAAGAATCACCGCACTTTGTCTTATATATATATGCAATTACTTACAGATATAAACATGATAAGCAAAAATATGGATTATATATGCATATCAAAAAGACTAAAACTATGATCATAAACAAAGAAAATACTCAAAACCCACAAGTGGATATCAAAGTTGAAGGAATAGACCTGGAGACAGTTCAGAGCTACAACTACCTTGGACATGCTATAACCAGTGATGGAAAATGTACAACTGAAATAAACAAATGAATAGGAATGACAAAAAGTAATTTTAATGCAATGAAAAATATACTAACATCAAACAAATAACACCAAGGCTAAAACTAAGAATAGCAAAATGTTATGTCTTCTCAATATTCCTATATAGTGCAGAAACATGGGCATTAGACAAGAAAACAGAACAGAGAATTGAAGCCTTTGAAATGTGGATTTTAGTAAAATAGGAAGAATTAGATGAGAAGAAAACAAATGATGTTTTAAAACAACTAAGAATTGAATGAGAACTACTAAGCACAATTCAAACAAGACAAATGACATTTTTGTGGCATGCTAAAAGACATAGCAGTCTACTAAAAGTAATTTTGGAAGGGAAAATACAAGGTAAACGAGACAGACCAAGATTAACATGGACGAGTAACATCAAAAGATGGACAAGTCAATCTATGACAATCTGCACCATCAAAGCAAGAGACAGAGTAGAAGGGCGTTCCATGGTAGCCAACCTTCGATGCGGAGATGGCACTAGATTATGATGATATAAATACACACACATACACATACACTTGATGAAAACTGAAACAGAATTTAATTAACAACAAACCCATATTTTTTTTTCATCACGCGCAATGTAAATAGTTAATAAATCCAGATGCAATTATAGTTGTGTTAGTTAAAGATAAAGTACGAGACTTGAACCGCCGTCTTAGCACGCTAGTTACACACTTATGTGCTCGGCCGCTTATCCAGAAATGTTCGGAGACTTCTTGATAGTCTCGCTTCAAGCATTGAAACTCATGATGCAAGGCGGCATTTCTCACTTTCCCAGAGTACTACCCTGGTACCCATTTCTGCCAGCGGCTGGGTCGACCACGTAGGGATTTTTTTCCCAACCACGAGTACAATTCACACTGCTTCCAGCGAGAATTGAATACGGGTTGTCCGAACGTCGGTATCTATTGTTAATTAAGTGCAATTAATGAAGGAATTATATTACATCGCGCAAATTGCAGTAATGTTTATGTCGTAAATTATCAGGTTAAATGTCAACTAAAAAGTTTCGTTTCACGTCCTGGTCTCCTCAAGTTTCGAACTCACCGTCCGCCGCTCTAGTCTTCATTCATCATCATCATGTGCCATATCGGTTGGCTAGGCGATTGTGTCCTTCCACAATCTTCTATCCACAGTGCATTGTGTCACTTCTGTTGTTGACTGTTTTCCATGCCATGACACCAAGCTATTCAGTATTTTCTCTCTTTGCCGTCCGCGATCTCTCTTTCCTTTTATTTTGCCAGTTGTAACCAAGTATTCCAACTTTCCTCTTCTCATGATGTGCCCAAAAAATGTTGATTGTTTCTTTCTGATGTTTTTTTATGAGCTCTCTTTTTGTGTTGGCCTCTATGAGAATGTCCTCATTAATCTTTTTATCTGTCCAGGAAACTTTCAACATTCTTCTGAGAAATCCCATCTCTGTGCCCTCTAATCGTCTTTTCATTTGTTTGTCTACTGTCCATGATTCGCTTCCATAGGTCAGAATTGGTTCTATATAGGACCGACGAACTCTCTTTCTCATTTCTATTGACATAGATTTGTTGCATAAGATATTTTTCATTTTCTGAAATGCTATTTTGGCCTGAGCTATTCTGCTTTTTATTTATGTGGTGCATCTTCCATCTGATGTTATTATTGTGCTCGTCTAGGTATCTTAAATATCAAAAGATTGGCAAATCTGAGAGTTTCGGGGGATGCAAAATTTAGTTTTAACCACAAAAGTTGTCAAATTTGAAGATACAGCTTCATCTGACCACTTTGAATGTAGAATAGAAGTTGTTTGTTTATTCTCTCTTTATGGAAAGACATAAATAAGAAAATGAACTAAAGCATCTTCTTCTTTTCTCTTTCTCGCTGATACCTAAAAGGTGTCGTGGTTTATATCATTTGTCGTTCTTGAGCTGCTCGAACTGTCTGAATTAGTTATTTTCCTTTGTTGTTACATGTCTCTATCACTGCATCTATCCATCATCTTCTTTTCTCTTTCTCACTGATACCTAAAAGGTGTCGTGGTTTATATCATTTGTTGTTCTTGAGCTGCTCGAACTGTCTGAATTAGTGATTTTCCTTTATTGTTACATGTCTCTGTCACTGCATCTATCCATCTTCTTCTTTTCTCTTTCTCACTGATACCTAAAAGGTGTCGTGGTTTATATCATTTGTCGTTCTTGAGCTGCTCGAACTGTCTGAATTAGTGATTTTCCTTTGTTGTTACATGTCTCTATCACTGCATCTATCCAACTTCTTCTGGGTCTTCCTCTTGTTGTTACATGTCTCTATCACTGCATCTATCCATCTTCTTCTGGGTCTTCCTCTTGTTGTTACATGTCTCTATCACTGCATCTATCCATCTTCTTCTGGGTCTTCCTCTTGGTCAACTAAAGCATCAGTAACAAATAAATGTGTGGGAAATGAAGCGAAGTCTTAGTCAACTAAGGGTCTTTGACCCTGCCATGATGATTAGTTCTTATATCTATCTATTGGACTTTCGAGCCGTAGCCGGCCCATAGGGCATAGACCCAGATACTCCTTCTCTTATCTAAATTTTTATTCTAGCAGTTTTCAATTTTTTAAAGATATTTTATCAAATCTCTTCATTTGTCTCTGTTTTGTGTAAGCAACTATTTCATTGAGGGGGTCGATTCCTGCTGCTCTTGCTGACTATATAGTTTGTACTCCCTATTAATAAATCAGGCTGACACATGATAATGATGTTACCCTTTTTTATGAGTTCTACAACCGTTTACATCAAAGAGCCGAAGAATACAGGAAGCATGACCAGCTCAGTCGCCAAGCAGTGTAAAAAAAATATTATTTTTTATTTTTTTTTTAAATTCTTCCGGAAATGAATCAAGCCCACAGGATTACCGAACGAATGAACTAATCCTACCGGCAATCCGCTTCCACGTTGATGTTTGACAAAAAACCTGGCTTTCAGCTGGCAACGATAAGCTCTGGCACTGTGCCCCTAAATTACCTGGCTCGCTGTTTGTGCTCAACCCCTGGGTGTGGCTTATAGACGTGAGAGCGAGGGCTCATTCTGTCTGTGTGTTTAATTCAACAGTTTGGGTTGAAACAAGGGGAGGTCATTCTGTGTGTTTAATTCAACAGTTCGATTTAAAACAAGGGGAGGTCATTCTGTGTGTTTAATTCAACCTTTCGATTTGAAACAAGGGGAGGTCATTCTGTGTGTTTAAATAAATAGTTTGATTTGAAACAAGGTGAGGTCATTCTGTGTGTTTAATTCAACAGCTCGATTTGAACCAAGTGGAGCTCATTCTGTGTGTTTAAATAAACAGGTGGGTGGAAACAAGGGGAGCTTATTCTGTTTGTTTAATTAAACAGTTCGGGGGAGGGGGGGGGACAGTGGGTGCTCATTCTGTCTGTTTAACTAAACCGTTCGGGGGGGGGGGGACAAGGGGAACTAATTCTGTTTGTTTAATTAAACACTTCGGTAGAGCTCACTCTGTCTGTTTGTTTAATTAAACAGTTCGGGGGGGGGGGGGGGGGGCAGGCAAAAGAAGCTTATTCAGTATGTTTAATTAAACAGTTCGGAGGGTGGGGGCAAGAGGGGCTTATTCAGTGTGTTTAATTAAACAGTTCCGGGTGAGGGGAAAGAAGAGGACCT
>JAVIAB010000159.1:47041110-47053610 GCA_032433765.1 Megaustenia siamemsis
ACGGAGATTCTATAAGACGGGCTGTGGTGAGAGTAACATTCTATGGGAAATCTGGCTAGACGGAGATTCTATAAGACGGGCTGTGGTGAGAGTAACATTCTATGGGAGATCTGGCTAGACGGAGATTCTATAAGACGGGCTGTGATGAGAGTAACATTCTATGGGCGATCTGGCTAGATGGAGATTCTATAAGACGGGCTGTGGTGAGTGCAACGTTCTGTGGGAGATCTGGCTAGACGGAGATTCTTTAAGGTGAGCTGTGGCGAGTGCAAAATTCAGTGTGACATCTGGCTGGACAGTATTTTTTATACCAAAATAGATGGACAAGATCTAAAAACACTTGACAAATTTAAATACTGAGGATCGATAGCCAGCGATGAAAGGTCAAAAACTCAGATATCGGTTAGAGTAGCACAAACTACAACAGTCTAAAGCTAAAACTTATTTGGACCGTCGATGATTTACGGTCCTTGACACATCCCTGTACATGCTGGAGTACGGGGAAATGAAAGAGCGGATAGGCTGGCTAGTTCTGCTATCGTTGAACCAATGGATCATGCGGACAAGTTGGCGTGCTCTGATGTCGTTGAAGAAGGTCAACCCTCATCATCAACAGTCAACCCTCATCACCTTCCCCCCCCCCACTCCCGAAGATGTGGGAAGGGCACTGGATTTCGACGTATAAGGTTGCTTGTCAACCAACACAGAACCGGCGTCGTCAGTCGATGGACACTGCGGGACTCGCTGAGGAGGGGATCTGAGCACCAATGGACATTTTTGAAGGGCAATGATGATGACCCGCAAATAACTCAATTACTCAATAACTCAATGACTCAAAAATTCAATGACACAATGACTCAATAACTCAATGACTCAAAAGCTCAATAATACAATGACTCAACAACTCAATAACTCAATGACTAAATAACTCAATAGCTCAAAAACTCAATAACTCAATGACTCAATAACTCAATGACTCAATGACCCAATAACTCAATAACTCAGTGATTCAATAGCTCAAAAGCTCAATAGCTCAGTAACTCAATGACTCAATAGCTCAATTACTCAATAAATCAATAACTCAATAACTCAATAAATCAATAACTCAATGTCTAAATAACTCAATATCTCAATGACTCAATAGCTCGATTACTCAATAACTCAATGACTCAATAACTCAGTGATTCAATAAGCTCAATAACTCAATAGTTCAATAACACAACAACAATTCAATAACCTATTTGGAAAGATAAGAACATCAGTCTTGGCACAGAGATAAGGCCGATGAGCATCATTACGACATTAGTTTTCTCTATTCGCATGTGAAACATGCGACAAGAGAGCTCTAAGATTCGCATGTGAAACATGCGACAAGAGAAGCATACAGATCGTAGAAAATACAAGCTATGAAGACAATGATTAGCGTAAGGTTTTGTTATCGTACATCTCTTACTTAGATCGTATCACAATCATGTTATCGTAAGGTTTTGGACATCTCTTACTTAGATCGTATCACAAATGTTATCGTAAGGTTTTGGACATCTCTTACTTAGATCATATCACAAATGTTATCGTAAGGTTTTGGACATCTCTTACTTAGATCGTATCACAAATGTTATCGTAAGGTTTTGGACATCTCTTACTTAGATCATATCACAAATGTTATCGTAAGGTTTTGGACATCTCTTACTTAGATCATATCACAAATGTTATCGTAAGGTTTTGGACATCTCTTACTTAGATCATATCACAAATGTTATCGTAAGGTTTTGGACATCTCTTACATAGTTATCGTAAGGTTTTGGACATCTCTTACATAGATCGAAAGAACTCCTAAAAAACATAATAATAAAAAACGATTAACATTTTTCGGGCACATCATGAGAAGAGGAAAGTTGGAATATTTGGTTACAACTGGCAAAATACAGGAAAAAAAAGATCGCGGACGACAAAGAGAGAAAATACTAGATAGCTTGGTGTGTCATGGCACGAAAAACAGTCAACAACATAATTGATACGATGCACGATGGTTACAAGATTGTGAAAGGACATGATCCCCTACACAACCGATATGGCACATGATGATGATATCAACTACATTTACATCGTACCCATCTTCTGTAAGTTGCCTCGCGTCTAACAGGCTGTGTTTACATTAACCTCCGAAATTCTTCGTGAAAGCAAAGTTTGATGATTCTACTCATCGGCTGCGCGCCAAAAACAACGCATGTCAAAGAACACAAAACAAATTAACGCGTAAAAAGTGAGCCCCTAGTTCTCGTCTGTCTAGAGCAGCGGCGGACGGTGGAGTCGAAACTTAAGGAGGTCAGGACGTGACACCTGTCTTTTTAGACAGACCTTTATACTGGCGTTTTGAGACATAAAAATTACTGTCAATTCTTCTGTTTCTTCTTCTTCTTCTTCCTTTCAGCTCCCTTTTGGAGCATAGGTTTACAGTCAATATTTTCAGCTACCTGTGGATCACAGGTCTTCAACAGGCACTTTCAACACCCTGTGGAGGATAGATCTTCAAAAACACTTTCAGTTCCCTGTTTAACATAGGTCTTCAACACACGTTTTCAGCTTCCTTTGGAGTATAGGTCTTCAACAATCACTTCCAACATTCTTTTGAGCATAAGTCATCAAACAAACACTTTCATCTACCTGTGGAACATAGGTCTTTAACAAACATTTTTAGCTCCTTGTGAAGCATAGGTCTTCAACAAACACTTTCAACTCACTTTAGAGCATAGGTCTTCAACAAACACTTTCAGCTCCCCGTGGAGCATAGGTCTTCAAGAAACACTTTCAGCTCTCTGTTGAGCATAGGTCTACAACAAACACATTCAGCCCCCTGTTGAGCATAGGTCTTCAATAAACACTTTCAGCTCCCTGTGGAGCATATGTCTTCAACAAACACTTTCAACTCTCTGTTGAGCATTTGTCTTCAACAAACACTTTCAACTCTCTGTTGAGCATAGGTCTTCAACAAACACTTTCAGCTCCCTGTGGAGCATAGGTCTTCAACAAACACTTTCAACTCTCTGTTGAGCATAGGTCTTCAACAAACACTTTCAACTCTCTCTTGAGCATATGCCTTCAACAAAAACTTTCCAAACCGTTCTGTCTCTGCTTCTGTCTGTCTTCTCCAAGAATTTTTGGTCTTCCTCTTTGTCTTTTCTCGTGAGGATTCCAAAAAAGGGCCTGTTGTGTAATACTCTCAGTTGGCTTCCTTTGTGTGTTTCCTACCAGCGCCATCGTCTTCTCTGTATCTCTTTATCCACTGCTATTTGACTAGTACATTTCCATAATTCTATGTTAGCGATTTTGTTCTGCTATTTTCATCCTTTTATTCTGCCCAAGCATCCGCTAATGAATGTCTGTATCACTGTGATTTCCATTTTTGTTGTTCTCCATGTTTCACCGCCATTTGAAAGGACTGACTTAACATTGGAGTAGAACATTTTTATTTTATATCTTACCTTATTTCTGTAATTTACGCTATATAAAAAAGTAGACTACACGAAAGCATTTGACAAAGTAAAGCATGTGGAAATAATCAATATGCTGGAGAAATTAAACATTGATGGCAAGGATTTGCGAATCGTAGAAAACATGTACTGGCAACAAACAGCAGCCATAAGAATTAGCAACCAAACAAGACAGTTCAAATATATATATATATATATATATATATATATATATATATATATATATATATATATATATATATATATATAAAACAAGGAGTCAGACAAGGCTGTGTTATGTTACCGGATTTGTTTTCATTTACAGCGAAAATATTATGAGGTCAATAGTAGACAAAAAAGAAATTGAAGTCAACGGTTATAACATAAACAATTTGTGATTTGCAGATGACACAGTCTTAATAGCAGAGACAGAGAACGAACTACAAGAAATGATAGACATAATAGTAAAAGGAAGCAACAAGAAAGATCTCAGTCTGAATGGTAAGAAAACAGAAGTAATGGTTATATCGAAGAAACAATCATCACCATCATGCAGCATAAAAATAAACGAGACAAATCTGAAACAAGTGCAACGTTTCAAATACTTGGGCACAATAATAACATCAGATGGGAGATGCACCACAGAAATAAAAAGCAGAATAGCTCAAGCCAAAATAGCATTTCAGAAAATGAAAAATATCTTATGCAACAAATCTATGTCAATAAAAATGCGAAAGAGAGTTCATCGGTGCTACATAGAGCCAATTCTGACCTATGGAAGCGAATCATGGACAGTAGATAAACAAATGAAAAGATGACTAGAGGCCACAGAGATGGGATTTCTCAGAAATGTTGAAAGTTCCCTGGACAGTTAAAAAGGCCAACGAGATTATTCCCAAAGAGGCCAACACAAAAATGGAGCCCCTTAGAAACAAAAAGAGACAGTCAACATTTTTCGGACACATCATGAGAAGAGGAAAGTTGAAATATTTGGTTACAACTGTAAAAATATGGAGAAAGAGTGATCGCGGACGACAAAAAGTGAAAATACTAGACAGCTTGGTGTCATGGCATGGAAAACAGTCAACAACAGAATTGAGACGATGTACTGTAGATATAACATTTTAAAAGGACACAATCACCTACGCCAAACGGTATGGCACATGATGATGATGGTGGTGAAAATTGAGTTAAGTGCTCTGTGCACACCGTGAGCTGTGTGTCTCATCCGTTTTGATCATGTTTCGATATTCCAATTGTTTACGATGAATGATGATATCCTATGACAGGGAACAGTTGACTGTGTTCACTTTCTGTGCGGTTTCGCCTTATGTCGTTTGGCGTGTGCTGAGATTGCTATGATAGGGACTACAGCTACCTTTATTTGTTTGCGAGATGAGTTAGTAATTCGGATGATTCCACTGGCACGGACGGTTGAGCAATTGTGGATTTTAATTCGTTTGCAGTGATACCGGGGCCTTTTTAAAGGGGATTTTTTTTTTTAATTGCCTGCCCATACACAATGCAAGGTGAAGCTCCCGTTTAGCCCCCCTATCAGGGTTATGTGAAGCCATTGGAGCAGGTGGTGGATGGTGTTGCGGGAGCAGCCGACAAGTAGTGCCGGTTATGGTCCCCACACCGCGATGGCAGGCAGGGGATCTCATGTATAGAGACAATGGCTGCGATCTCTGACTAGTACAGTCACTGCCAAGAAGGAAAGGAATGGCAAACTACCTTCTTAAATTGCCTGGAATAATCATGACAAATCACACTCAAAGAGGTCAACACAAAAAGGGAGCTCTTTAAAAACATCAGAAAGAAGCAATCAACATTTTTCGGGCACATCATGAGAAGAGGAAAATTGGAATACTTGGTTACAACTGGCAAAATAAAAGGAAAGAGAGATCGCGGACGACAAAGAGAAAAAATACTGCATAGCTTGGTGTCATGGCATGGAAAACATTCAACAACAGAACTGATACGATCCACTGTAGATAGAAGATTGTCGAGGGACATGATCGCCTACGCCAACCGGCAGGGTACATGATGATGATGATACACAATGGAAGGTCGAGATATGCCGTTGTACGGTTGTAGTAGGTTTGACCTCCATATACATTGAAGCCTATTTATTAGTAACGGTTTGAGTTATTTGAACTAAATTACGTCTATACTAGGGAATACGGTGGCTGGTTGTACACTGACATTTAACTCATTGAGCTGGAATGTGATTGTGTTGTTGTTGTTGTTGTTGTGTTGTTGTTGTTGTTGTTGTTGTTGTTGTTGTTGTTGTGTTGTTGTTGTGTTGTTGTTGTTGTTGTTGTTGTTGTTGTTGTTGTTGTTGTTGTTGTTGTGTTGTTGTTGTGTTGTTGTTGTTTTGTTGTTGTTGTGTTGTTGTTGTTGTTTGTGTTGTTGTTGTTGTTGTTGTTGTTGTTGTGTGTTGTGTTGTTGTTGTTGTTGGTTGTTGTTGTTGTTGTTGTTGTTGTTTGTTGTTGTTGTTGTTGTTGTTGTTGTTGTTGTTGTTGTTGTTGTTGTTGTTGTTGTTGTTGTTGTTGTTGTTGTTGTTGTTGTTATCAACGCTACACACCAGACGAATCCATAGGTACACCGACACCCCCTTGGAGAACCTCGCACACGTGCACGAACTCCGTAACACAACCTGGCGAATGTGTTATGTTCGTTCATTGGGTGCCGTCTCCGCATCGAAGGTTGGCTACCATGGTGCATCATTCCACTCTGTCTCTTTCTTTGATGGTGCAGGTTGTCATAGGCTGATTTGTCCATCTTTTGATGTTACTTGTCCATGTTAGTCTTAGTCTGCCTCTGTCACTTGCATTAATGATGCAGGTTATCATAGGCTGACTTGTCCATCTTTTGATGTTACTCGTCCATGTTATTCTTAGTCTGCCTCTGTCACTTGCATTAATGATGCAGGTTATCATAGGCTGACTTGTCCATCTTTTGATGTTACTCCTCCATGTTAGTCTTTGTCTGCCTCTGTCTCTTTTACCCTGTATTTACCCTTCCAAGATTACTTTTAGTAGGCTGTTGTTTCTTTTAACTCTTTCCTTACGTTTCGTCGCACAGTGCGTCACTCCGAATTTTAATTAGTGTAAACCATCATCAAACCATATTCTTTTTTATATGTCTTGTGTCGTCTTGATATTCATCATCATCAAATAACGGGCCTATCGGTGTAGGTGATCATGTCTCTCCACAACTTTCGATCTCGGCAGCTATTTAAATTTCTGTTGTTGACCTTCTGCCAAGCCATTCTCTTAAGCTGTCTGTTATTTTTTTCTCTTTGCTTCCCTCTATCTCTTCGTCCCTCAATTTTTCCAGTTGTTACAACATATTCCAGTTGTTCTCTTCACATTACATGGCCAAAAAATGATGATTGTTTCTTCCTAATATTGGAAATTAGCTCTCTTTTTGCTTTCATTCTTCTGTAAAACCACATTTCTACAGCCTCCAGTGACTTTCTTGTCTGTTGTCCTATTGTCCATGATTCACATCCATATGTTAAGACTGGTTCTACATAACATTTAAGAACTCTTTTTCTTGTTTCTAATATCAAAAATGGATTGCATAGTATTGGTATTGGTGAAATATAATTCCTTGTTAAAATTATCTAAAATGTCAGATATGTTAAGTGTTAGATAAATATAAAAATGTAGATTAATATTTGAAAACATGACAAATTTTGTCTCTAAAATCTCTACAGCTGAATTGATAAAAACCTTCCTTAGTGAAAGAGTTAACATGCCCCAAAAATCTCATTTGTCATGTTTGATTTGTTTTTAGTAGTTCTCTTTTCATTTTTAGTTGTTTTAAGACTTCATCGTTTGTTTTCTTTTCTTTCCATCCAATGTTTCATGCGTTGTGACAAGATATTACCCTCCTTTGCCTCCTCTGAATATCCGCCGATGTCTAGGGGGTCTGTTTTACTCCTTCCCCTGGCTTAACTAAACTTCCAGTCACAGTAAAACGTTTTGAGAACTAGCGTCTTGTTTCGGAGCACGGAAAGATAATCTCAGTGCAGCTAATTAGAGCCAATATAGCGTTCTGGATGTGGGTTATGGATAATTGAGGAACAGTTCGAACGATCGTTTAGGACAATGGGGAAACAATGCCAGAAACGAACACTGTCAGGAAAATAATCATCATTATCATGTGCCGCACCGGCTGACGTCGGTCAGTGGTTCCCAAATCTTTCACATCCGTGGCTCTTTGTCCGTGATAATCATGTATCGATGGCGGTCAATTTTATTTCCTTCCTTCCTTCCTTCCTTCCTTACTCCCTTCGTTCCATCCGTCTATCCTTTATCCCTCCCTTCCTTCCTTCCTCCCTCCCTTCCTCCTTCTATCTTTTCTTGTTTTCTTCCTTTCTTTCTTTCTTCCTTCCATCCTTCCTTCCTTTCCTTCTTTCTTCCTTTATTTCTTTCCTTCCAACCTATCTTCCTACTTTCTTCCTTTCTTTGTTTCTTTATTAACTTTCTTTTTTTCTTTCCCTCTTTCTTTCCTTCTTTATTTCCTTCTTTCATTCTTTCTTTCTTTCTGTCTCCACTTCCTCTTGTACCGTTCAGTTGTCGAGGGGGATACAAAGATTTGGTTCTCTCCCTTATGACGGCTTCACTCATTGTCCATTTATGTTGTAGCGTTACTTTGATGTTGTCTGTCCATCTTACTCTGGGTCTGCCTCCTCTTCCATTTCTACCTTTAATACATGCTGTGTATGGTAAAGAATCACACTGCATTCTTTCTAGACGGACAAACCAGTTTATTTCTTGTTTTTGCCTGTAGCTTAGGATTGACTCAATGTCTACTCTTTCTCTTATAATATCATTTCTGATTCTGTCTTTTCTGGTCACTCCAAGCGCTTTTCTCAGACATCTCATCTCTGTGGTGACAAGCTTTCTTTTATCTTCTTCTTCTTTCCTTCCTCATCTGCCTTTCAGCGTCGAGGGGAGATATAATTTGCGGTCTTTTGCTCTTCTGTTTGCCTCTGCTGCTGTTATGTTTCCTAGTGCTTCTAATATTCCATCGACCCATCTTTTTCGTGGTCGACCCTTGGGTCTGGTGTTCTCACAACGTTTGTTGAAGGCTCGTTGTGTTGTGTTTTGATCTTTCTGTCTTGTCACGTGGCCAAACAGTTTTATCTGTTGTTTCCTTATATATTCTATGGCGGGGGCTATTCTTAACTTTTCTCTCAATTCCTCATTTCTGATCTTATCTCTCAGACTGTTTCCTGCCATTCGTCTAACACATTTCATCTCAGTAGAGGTTATTTTTCTTATTGTTTTTGCATCTATGGTCCAGGTCTGGCATTGGTAGCACAACGTTGGGATGAAGATTGTATTGTAGAGTGCTCGTTTTGCCTCCAGAGTTATTTCCTTGTTGGACAATAGTGGTGATAACTGTCCAATGATTTGACAAGCTTTGTTGCATCTTGATTCTATCTCTGCTGTTTGAGAATTATCGTTTGTCACTAAACTTCCTAGGTATTTGAATTCCTCTACTTGTTTTAGTTGTCTGCCTTCTACAGATTAGATTAAAATAGTATGACCACGTCAAAAGACACAATGGGTTGGAAAGAACACTAATGGAAGGCATGGTTCCTGGGAGTCACATCAGGGGCAAACCAAGAAGAAAGTGGTTTCAAGACATCAAAGAAACCTTGAACATGACAACAGAAGGAGTCGGAGATCTGGCTAGAGACAGAAATTACCAGGTCAAAATACATATGATTAAAATGTAACAGTTTGCTGTGGGCAAACATCCCACCTTTTCATATACATTCCTAATTACTACTTGCGGTGACCTCTGAGTGGTTGATTTCTTTCCTTTCATGTTTAATTTTTCTCAAATGCATTGTAATTATTACGACGGTATCGTAGAAGTGGGCCGTATTTTTTTTAATTTCTCAATTTTCAATAATTTTGTTTTATTTTTTTATAAATATATTTTTCTTACGATAGGTGCAATCTCCTCGAGCTACCGTCCAGACACCAAACAAACCATTGTAACACGGGAAAGGCAGCGAACAACGCTTAGAGAAAACAGAACATACGACTTGGTCGACGGACTTACGGCGGCCGTGTGAATAGACAATGTAACACCTCTGGGAGCCACGGGGCGATTCGCTCGAATTTCAGGTAATAAATCTAACGTAAGCCAGGACATGACAACAGTATCTGATTCCCGTGTCTCTCCTGATGTAAACACACAGCTGTGTAGCAAACGTTCAAAGAAATGTTATTTTCCGAACTCCAAACATAACACTTAAGTGGTAGTAATTTTTACGACGGTATAGCGACAACGTGACCCAAAGATATGTATCGTAATCTAGGGTAAGTTGTTAGGTAATCTGAGTCGCAATAACTGAGGTTTGGACCTACACTTTATGATCTCAAGATAGGAGAACCAAATCACTGTTGAAGTAGGTTTTTATTTGATGAGAAAGTTTCCACTTCGTCTTCTTAGCCGTATATGGAACATGATGGTGGTGACCATAGTATTTTATGATCAACGGTACACTTTTTAAGTGATTTTTTTAAAAACAATTTTTGCTTGAAAAACTCACGGATGGAAAGAGACCAAAGGACAGACCAGTGCAGAGATATAAGGATGTTTGCAGGGCTGTAGTAGTGATGCTGGTGATAGTGGTGATGTTGGATAGTGGTGATGTTGGATAGTGGTGATGGTAGTGATAGTGGTGATGGTAGTGATGTTGGTGATAGTGGTGATGTTGGATAGTGGTGATGTTGGATAGTGGTGATGGTAGTGATAGTGGTGATGGTAGTGATGTTGGTGATAGTGGTGATGTTGGTGATAGTGGTGATGGTAGTGATGTTGGTGATGATGGTGATGTTGGTGATGGTGGTGATGGTAGTAAAGTTGGTGATGATGGTGATGGTGGTGCTGATATTGGTGATGATGATGGTGGTGGTTATGGTCGTGGTGGTGATGACGGTGGTGCTTTGTGACAATAATGATAATGATGATAATGATGATGATGATAACAAACGCGGGAACTGTATATCACAGAAACCTTTCCCCGGATACCGTGGCATCAACAAACCACTTCCGGGTCATGACACGGAACACGTAGATCAAAACCTCTAAGATGAAAGCGTTCAGTTCCCTGAATTACTGATTCCTAGATCACGTCAGTTGAATCGATATTAGCTAACTAACTTGGCCTGACAGGGTCCAGGTCAGGCCCATTGAAGTTCTAATAGTGTATTTAGCAGCCATTTTGCAATTTCACAGAAAGGGAACTTGGAATTCATGGAATTACGGAGATGAGATTGGCCAAAGATGATGTTTTTGTTGAGAACAATGGCGGATGTGATGAAAGAGATGAGGAGCGAGGCTTGTTTGGGGAGGAAGGGGGGGGGGGGGGGGATCTGTGCAGAGAACGATCTGAAAGTCTAAACATGGAGGAAATGATTTGTCGAAGGTTTGTTAACGAGAGTAGAGTAAATTGAAGAGAATTTGTTGATTCCCGGTGGAACATTACTCTATCTATCTATCTATCTATCTATCTATCTATCTATCTATCTATCTATCTATCTATCTATCTATCTATCTATCTATCTATCTATCTATCTATCTATCTATCTATCTATCTATCTATCTATCTATCTATCTATCTATCTATCTATCTATCTATCTGTCTGTCTATCTATCTGTCTGTCTATCTGTCTGTCTATCTGTCTGTCTATCTGTTTGTCTATCTGTCTGTCTGTCTGTCTGTCTATCTGTCTATCTGTCTATCTATATGTCTATCTATCTGTCTATCTATCTGTCTATCTATCTATCTATCTATCTATCTATCTATCTATCTATCTATCTATCTATCTATCTATCTATCTATCTATCTATCTATCTATCTATCTATCTATCTATCTATCTATCTATCTATCTATCTATCTATCTATCTATCACTCTATCTATCTATCTATCTATCTATCTATCTATCTATCTATCTATCTATCTATCTATCTATCTATCTATCTATCTATCTATCTATCTATCTATCTATCTATCTATCTATCTATCTATCTATCTATCTATCTATCTATCTATCTATCTATCTATCTATCTATCTATCTATCTATCTGTCTATCTGTCTATCTGTCTATCTGTCTATCTGTCTATCTGTCTATCTATCTATCTATATATCTATCTATCTATCTATCTATCTATCTATCTATCTATCTATCTGTCTATCTGTCTATCTGTCTATCTGTCTGTCTGTCTGTCTGTCTGTCTGTCTGTCTGTCTGTCTGTCTGTCTATCTATCTATCTATTTATCTATCTATCTCACATTCTCTACCACATTCTCTCTCACTCTCTCTCACTCTCTCTCTCTATTTCTCTCTCTCACACTCTCTTCTTCTCTCTCTCTCACTCTTTCTCACTTTTTCTCACTCACTCTCTTTCACGCACTCTATCTCTCACTCACTCTTTTTTTCTTTCTCACTCTCTCTCACTTTCTTTCACGCACTCTATCTCTCACTCACTCTTTTTTCTTTCTCACTTTCTCTCAGTTTCTTTCACTCACTCTATCTCTAACTCACTTTTTTCTTCCTCAATCTCTCTCACTTTCTTTCACTCACTCTATGTCTCATTCACTCTTTTTTCTTTCTCACTCTCTCTCTCACTCTCTTTCTCTATCACGTTCACTCATCTTCTCTCACTCTCTCACTCTCTCACTTTACTCCACTTATTCTCCTTCGAAGGTTGAAAGCGAATAAAAATTGGAAACCTTGACCTTCTGACAGCCTTAACCATTATCAACTGATGATGTATAGTTTCTCAGATGTTGTCAGTCCAACATTTTGTCAGTCCAACATTTTGTCAGTCCAACATTTCGTCAGTCCAACATTTTGTCAGTCCAACATTTCGTCAGTCCAACATTTTGTCAGTCCAACATTTCGTCAGTCCAACATTTCGTCAGTCCAACATTTCGTCAGTCCAACATTTCGTCAGTCCAACATTTTGTCAGTCCAACATTTTGTCAGT
>JAVIAB010000159.1:47061110-47066110 GCA_032433765.1 Megaustenia siamemsis
CATAACCATGGCCATAACCACTACCATAACCACTACCATAACCACTACCATAACCACTACCATAACCACTACCATAACCACTACCATAACCACTACCATAACCATGACCATAACCACTACCATAACCACTACCATAACCATGGCCATAACCATGACCATAACCACTACCATAACCATGACCATAGCCATAACCATGACCATAACCATTACCATAACCATAACCATAACCACGACCATAACCATAACCATAACCATGACCATGACCATGACCATAACCACTACCATAACCACTACCATAACCATGACCATAACCATGACCATAACCATGACCATAACCATGACCATGACCATAACCAGAAATGCAGGCCAGCTCATACCGACAGCTTGAGAACCTTCCAGCTGAGGCAGGGAACGATTAAACTGGAGGAAAATATAATCGAACACCGCAGACGGTATTTAGCATAACAAAGTGGTGTAAAGCAGACTGGGTGTTTAATATGTTTGAACACCGAGTCTATGTTCCTCTATTGATTAATGTGACGTTTGGCTTAGACTTGACAAAGCACTCTCAGAAACCAGGAGCCGTGATAGCTCACTGGTTGGTGAACTCAACTTTCCCTGTATTTTGCCAGTTGTAACCAAGTACTCCAACTTTCCTCTTTTCATGATGTGCTAAAAAAATGTGGATTGTTTCTTTTTGATGTTTTTTTAGGAGTTGCCTTTTTGAGTTGACTTCTGTATATTTCCTTGGTGATCATTTTGGCTCTGTACTCATCATCATCGTGTGCCATCTCAGCAACAAAGGTTGGCTACCGTTGAGAGCCATTCTGCTCTGTCTCTTGCTTTGATGGTTCAGGTTGTCATAGGCTGACTTGTCCATCTTTTGATGTTACTCGTCCATGTTAGTCTTGGTCTGCCTCGTCTCTTTTACCTTATATTTTCCCTTCCAAGATTACTTTATAGTAATCTGTTGTGTCTTTTAACATGACCCAAAATTCTAATTTGTCTTGTTTGAATTTATAGTAGTTCTCTTTTCATTTTTAGTTGTTTTAAAACTTCATCGTTTGTTTTCTTTTCTTTCCATCCAAATCTACCTATTCTTCTATAAATCCACATTTCAAAGGCTTCAATGGTTCTGTACTATATCACTTTAATCTTAACCCTACGCTATAGTAGGGAGCCGCGATAGCTCAGTGGTTAGTGAACTGGACTACAAAGGACAAGAGGTAGGGTTCGATCCCAATCGACGGACCCGGTTCACCCAGCCTTTAATGGACACCGGATTTTTTTCTGGGAAAGTAAAGCGGCACGGGCGTAATACCGAACACATTACCCCACAAATCATGTGCTGAAGGTCTGTAAAATTTATGGTCACTAACACCATATTCCCTATACGCCACTTGTCATGACGGGGGCTCTTTACTTTTTCTTTATTAATCATTATTAATATCCCCTATTTGTAGTCGAGAATTTCAGTTTCGATCAGTAAGTTAGACACTCAGCAGGGACCCAGATATTAGCGCAAGAAATAATTGTTGTTGTTGGTAGGATCAACATCACACCAAAGATGATGAGTTTCTAAGCAAATACTATATGGTGAACTAATACACGGTAAAAGACAAATCGGCAAACCTAAACTACGATATAGAGATATAAATAAATCATCTCTCAATGACTTCTCCATCTGTGAAAATGACTGGGAACATCTGGCAAGTGATTGCACATCATGGAGAGCATGTATAAGGAATGGTATAACATCATTTGAGACTGTGCTAAGGCAAAACCTAGAAGAGAAAAGACTCATGAAAAAGGTTGGAAAACCCTGTTGGTCAGTGGGCCTGACTTGTTCATTCTGTAACTGCGTGTGTTTGTCAAACATTGGTAGAATTAGTCACGAGAGAAGCTGTTCGGCAAAAACAAAACCTCAAAATACACAATAAAAAAAGAAAAGAAAAAGTAAAGAACCCCCGTCACGCCAAGTGGCGTATAGGGAATATGGTGTTAGTGACCCGTCACGCCAAGTGGCGTATAGGGAATATGGTGTTAGTGACCCGTCACGCCAAGTGGCGTATAGGGAATATGGTGTTAGTGACCATAAATTTTACAGACCTTCAGCACATGATTTTTGGGGTAATGTGTTCGGTATTACGACCGTGCCATTTTACTTTCCCAGAAACAAAATCTGGTACCCATTTAAGGCTGGGTGAACCCGGAAGCCGTCGGTTGGGATCGAACCCTACCCCTTGTCCTTTGTAGGTCAGTTCACTAACCACTGAGCTATCACGGTTCCATCTTCTTCGTTATGGTTATGGCTATTGAAGACCCCTGTATCACTGCAAACGAATTAAAATCCATAGTTGCTCAACCGCCCGTGCCAGTAGAATCATCCGAATTACTATTTCATCTCCCGAACAAAGAAAGGTAGCTGCAGTCCCAAACATAGCAGTCTCAGCACACGCCAAAAGGCATAAGGCGAAACCGCACAGAAAGTGAACACAGCCATATGTTCCCCGTCATGCGGTATCATCATTCATCGTAAGCGATCGAAATATCGAGACGCGATCAAAACAGATGAAACACACAGCTCACGGTGTGACAGAGGCACGTAGCGAGATATGTTATGGAAAGTGACTCAAAGATCGTCTAGCATAGTCTTATGTCTAGAATTATATGTCTGCTTCCACTTGAAAGGACAATAGACAGACAGACAAAGAGATCAACAGTGAAGAAATGAGCGGAAACAACACAATAATAAAGAAACATAAATTAATTATGTTTAAGGGACCTCGGTAGCCTAGTTGGGAAAACACCCGACTGGACTACCGACGTGCGGACAACCCGTGTTCGATTCCCGCTGGGAGCAGTGTGAATTGTACTCGTGGTTGAAAAAAAAAATACCCCCACGGTCAACCCAGACGTTGGCAGAAATGGGTACCAGGGTATTATCTATCTATCTATTGTCCTTTCGAGCCGAAGACGGCACATAGGGCAGAACCACAATCTCAAAAATAGAAACCTTGCGTGCCAAAATGGCACATATTGCAGAGATCACTGCTTCTAAAATCTATGGCTCTGTTTCCATAACAATACTTTTTACAATGACAGCTTGTCAAGCCATCGGTCAACCTCCTTAGTCGCCTCATACGACATGCCTGGAAGGTCACAGTGTCACTATTCTTTACATCCCACATAATGGGGCCCCGGTAACACACGGGCTAGGGTATTATACTGGGTACAAATAATAATACATAAATCGATCCCACTTCGGACCATATATTGTTCTTCGTTTTTTTCTATTGTTGTTTGTCTGTCAATTTTTCCGAGTGCTAACACATACTTCTTTGTTCTATTATTCCCTACCAGGGTATTACCCTGGGAAGGTGAGGATTGTCGCCTCGCATCGTGAGTTTCGATGCTTGAAGCGACACTATCCAGAAATCTCCCAATATTTCTGGTTAGGCGGCCGAGCACATATGGGTGGAAACTCGCGTGCTAAGACGCTGGTTCAAGTCTCGTACTTGACCTTTACTTTAACTCTGTTTTCTTGGACGTTCGGGCTCTAAAACAAATATCTCACATTTTCACTCGAGCTTTGCTGGCTCTCAGTGGCAGTTGAGGTTGATTGAAGGCACGAGCTCGACTAAGCGTGACAGGCTGGGCGGAGCCTTAACGTCACGTGTGGATATCACCCTCTTCTGGTCCTCCTGATTTTCGGGTTCACCAATTCAAGTACTCATATCTGGACAACGTTTGCTTCTAGAAAGATGAGGAAATTGAATATGAGAACTTTGAAAGAGATGCTAAACAGTCTTGAGGGGAAACCCCAGCCGTGATGTTCCTGATGTAGTAACGTCAGGGGCGCTTGATCATCGCGGTAAGATGTGATCTATGAACGGTGATCCTGCATCTCACACTGATCCAGCATGGGTCATCGAGCCCGACCCTCCACCAGCCAACGCAAGAAGGCTACCGTTGGGTCGGTGACCTCGATTCCTTTTAATCTGCAACTTTTCTAAGATGATTGGTTTGACATTCATTATTTGTTTCTTTCTGCGCTAATTAACGCTAATTAACGCTAATTATAGGTAACAGGTAAATATTTACAATGCTGCGGTAAAGATGGTAGCAAGGAGACAGTGGTGGGGTGTGCTAAACACTCCAACGTATGGTGACAGCCTTACAAGTAAGGAACACAACACAATACTAAATTAGTATTAGTAGTAGTCTAAAACAGTATTGTGTTGTGTTCCTTACTTGTAAGGCTGTCACCATACGTTGGAGTGTTTAGCACAACGCTAATTTTAGCTTAGTCAAAAGGGAGCCGCAATAGCTCACTGGTTAGTGAACTGGACTACAACAGACAGGACGTTTGGTTCGATCCTGATTGACGGCTTCCAGGTTCACCCAGCCTTAAATGAGTACCGGAATTTTTTTTCTGGGAAAGTAACTCTGCACTGGTGTAATACCGACCACATTACCCCAAAAATCATGTGTCGAAGGTCTGTAAAAATGATAGTCACTAACACCATATTCCCTACACGCCACTTGGCTCTTAAATTTTTTTTTTTATCGCTTAGTCAACGCTGACAAATATCTGCTTCATGTGTGTGCCTGGTCTAAGGTTAACAGGGTAGTAGACAAACTAAGAAAAGTACAATATTTTATCAGAATTGTTTTATCAGAAGAAAACACATTTCATCTTGTTGTTGTTGTTGTTGTTGTTGTCGTTGTTGTTATTGTTGTTGGTTGTGGCGGTGTTGTTGTTATTGTTGTTGTCGTTGTCGTTGTTGTTGTCGTTGTTGTTATTGTTGTTGGTGGTGATGGTGTTGTTGTTGTTGTCGTTGTTGTTATTGTTGTTGGTGGTGATGGTGTTGTTGTTGTTGTTGTTGTTGTTGTTGTTGTTGTTGTTGTTGTTGTCGTTGTCGTTGTTGTTATTGTTGTTGGTGGTGATGGTGTTGTTGTTGTTATTGTTGTTGTCGTTGTCGTTGTTGTTGTCGTTG
>JAVIAB010000159.1:47071110-47078610 GCA_032433765.1 Megaustenia siamemsis
AATACTGTATCATCAGCATACCTTAGATTATTTATATTATGACCTCCAATTGTTATTACAGGCATGCCCCTTATGTATCTTAAAATAATCTCACTATAAATATTAAACAAATCTGGCGACAGCACACAACCTTGTCTAACACCCTGTTTTATTTGTTGAAACATTCCCAATTGGTTTCCAGTTCTTATGGCCGCTGTTTGTTGCCAGTACATGTTCTTTATTATTCTTAGATCTTTGCTGTCTACGTTTATACAAACTGTTGTGGAGATGTTTATATTGATATAATATTCCCATAACCCAGTGCACCATTCTTTATGTTTCAATTCCCTTTAGGATAGATGGATGTGCCGGACTCTGATCATCTCTGATAATATACATACATTTCTTGTCTCGGGCGCTGATAATCAACATACATTCACTGTGCCGAACTCTTACATTCATGGTGCCGAACTCTGACAGTCAACATACATTTCTTTCGCCGGGGGCTGGCAGCCCACATACTTTCTTTGTCCCGAATGCTGGCAGCCCACAAACTTTCCTTGTCCCGAATGCTGGCAGCCCACATACTTTCCTTGTCCCGAATGCTGGCAGCCCACATACTTTCTTTGTCCCGAATGCTGGCAGCCCACATACTTTCCTCGTCACGTGGGATGACAGTCCACATACTTTTCTTGTCCCAGGTACTGGCAGCTAACATACTTTCCTTGTCCCAGGTACTGGCAGCCAACATACTTTCCTTGTCCTAGGTAATGGCAGCATACATACTTTCCTTGTCCCGGGTACTGGCAGCCCACATACTTTCTTTGTCCCGAATGCTGGCAGCCCACATACTTTCCTCGTCACGTGGGATGGCAGTCCACATACTTTCTTGTCCCAGGTACTGGCAGCTAACATACTTTCCTTGTCCCAGGTACTGGCAGCCAACATACTTTCCTTGTCCTAGGTAATGGCAGCATACATACTTTCCTTGTCCCGGGTACTGGCAGCCCACATACTTTCCTTGTCCCGGGTACTGGCAGACCACATACATTCCTTGTCCCAGGTACTGGCAGCCCACATACTTTCCTTGTCCCGGGTACTGGCAAACAACATACATTCCTTGTCCCAGTTACTGGCAGCCAACATACTTTCCTTGTCCCAGGTACTGGCAGCCACATACTTTCCTTGTTCTAGGTAATGGCAGCCCACATACTTTCCTTGTCCCGGGTACTGGCATCCCACATACTTTCCTTGTCCTAGGTAATGGCAGCCCACATACTTTCCTTGTCCCGGGTACTGACAGCCCACATACTTTCCTTGTCCCGGGTACTGGCAGACCACATACATTCCTTGTCCCAGGTACTGGCAGCCCACATACTTTCCTTGTCCCGGGTACTGCCAGACCACATACATTCCTTGTCCCAGGTACTGGCAGCCCACATACTTTCCTTGTCCCGGGTACTGGCAGCTCACACACTTTCCTTGTCCCGGGTACTGGCAACCCACATACTTTCCTTGTCCCAGGTACTGGCAGCCTACATACTTTCATTGTCCCAGAAACTGGCAGCCCACATACTTTCCTTGTCACGGGGTCTGTCAATTCATTTTGATCCATAGATTGTTTTACAAAGTCAAGGACAGCTCAACAGGATACAACCTTTGATGTGTGCTGAATTCGTTGCTACTACTACAATACACGCGATGTGATCATGATCGTTAATATAAACAGATTAGCTTTTCAAGCATCCTTCTATCTGGAACAGTTATTTTTGTCTTCACATTAATGAGTAAAAAAAAAGTAAAGTACCCCCGTCACACCAAGTGGCGTATAGGGAATATGGTGTTAGTGACCATAAATTTTACAGATCTTCGGCGCATGATTTTTGGGGTAATGTGGTCGGTAATACGTCCATGCCGCTTTACTTTAATAGAAACAAAATCCGGTACCCATTTAAGGCTGGGTGAACCGGAAGCCGTCGGTTAGGATCGAATCCTACCTCTTGTCCTTTGTGGTCCAGTTCACTAACCACTGAGCTATCGCGGCTCCCTTCACAGTAATGACTTTGTTATAATCTCTCTCTCCTCTCTCTCTCTCTCTCTCTCTCTCTCTCTCTCTGCAATCAAGTCTCAAACAAGTAGGATTCCAGACTCTCTAATGAAGTCAGCTGTCAGTTTAAGTGATTGAATACCTGTTAGAATGTTGCACTATGTTCTGCGCCAATAATATATATATCTGTTATAATCTATAATATAAATACTAATAATTACTGACATTTTGAAGAATCTGTTTTGCTCCAACATGTAAAGCTTTCACACTACACTGTGTTCAACTTTGTCTAACATAAATATTGTTTTGTATGCCCTTATGCAAACATCATCATCATGTGCCATACCGGTTGGCGTAGGCGATTATGTCCTTTCACAATCTTCTATCCACAGTGCACCATATCAGTTTTGTTGTTGACTGTTTTCCATGCCATGACACCAAGCTATCCAGTATTTCACTCTTTGTCGTCCGCGATCTCTCTTTCCTTTTATTTCGCCAGTTGTAACCAAGTATTCCAACTTTCCTCTTCTCATGATGTGCCCGAAAAATGTTGGTCGTTTCTTTCTGATGTTTTTTAAGAGCTCCCTTTTTGTGTTGGCCTCTTTGAGAATATCCTCGTTGGTCTTTTTAGCTGTCCAGGGAACTTTCAACATTCTTCTGAGTAATCCCATCTCTGTGGCCTCTAATCGTCTTTTCATTTGTTTGTCTACTGTCCATGATTCGCTTCCATAGGTCAGAATTGGTTCTATATAGCACCGATGAACTCTCTTTCTCATTTCTATTGACATAGATTTGTTGCATAAGATATTTTTCGTTTTCTGAAATGCTATTTTGGCCTGAGCTATTCTGCTTTTATTTCTGTGGTGCATCTTCCATCTGATGTTATTATTGTGCCCAAGTATTTGACGCTCTCCACTTGTTTCAGATTTGTCCTGTTTATTTTTATGCTGCATGATGGTGATGATTGTTTCTTTGATATGACCATTACTTCTGTTTTCTTACTATTCAGACTGAGACCTTTCTTGTTGCTTTCTTCTATTATTATGTCTATCATTTCTTGTAGTTCATTCTCTGTCTCTGCTATTAAGACTGTGTCATCCGCATATCGCAAATTATTTATGTTGTGACCGTTGACTTCAATTCCTTTTTTGTCTACTATTGATCTCATAATACATTCGCTGTACAGTAAAAACAAATCCGGCGACAGAACACAGCCTTGTCAGACTCCTTGTTTTATATATTGGAATTGTCCTGTTTGGTTGTTAATTCGTATAGCTGCTGTTTGTTGCCAGTACATGTTTTTTTTATGATTCGCAGATCCTTGCCATCAATGTTTAATTTCTCCAGCATATTGATTATTTCCACATGCTTTACTTTGTCAAATGCTTTTGTGTAGTCTATAAAGCACATATATAGATCTTTCTTTACCTCTATAGATCTTTCTATCAATGTCCTTAAGATGTATACTGCATTATTGGTGCCCTTTCCTTCCACAAATTCACATTGTTCCTCACTTATTTCTGGTTTTATTTTGTTCCTTACACGGCTCATGATGATTCTTTCTTGATGATCCTTATACAATCATCATCATCAAGTACCGGGCCTACTGGCGTAGGTGATCATGTCTCTACACAACTTTCGATCTCGGCAGCTATTTATCATTTCTGTTGTTGGCCTTCTGCCAAGCCATTCTCTTAAGCTGTCTGTTATTTTTTCTCTTTGCTTCCCTCTATCTCTTCGTCCCTCAATTTTTCCAGTTGTTACAATATATTCCAGTTGTTCTCTTCTTATTACATGGCCAAAAGATGATGATTGTTTCTTCCTAATATTGGAAATTAGCTTTCTTTTTGCTTTGACCTTTCTCAGAATCTCTTCATTACTCTTCTTAGCTGTCCATGGTATTCTCAACATTCTTCTGTACAACCACATTTCTACAGACTCCAGTGATTTTCTTGTCTGTTGTTCTATTGTCCATGACTCGCATCCGTATGTTAAGACTGGCTCTACATAACATTGAAGAACTCTTTTTCTTGTTTCTATCGTCAAAAATGGATTGCATAGAATCTTCCTCATTTTTTGGAAAGCTGCTTTTGCCTGAGCCATTCTGCATCTCACCTCTTTTATACATCATCCGTCTGAGGTTAACAAAGTTCCCAAATATTTAAATTCATTTACCTGTTTTAATATTGTTCCACTTGTCTTTATTTTGAACTGAAGGGATGTCTTTTTCTTTGTTGTTACCATCACCTTTGTCTTTTTGCTATTAAGTCTAAGTCCTTTATTTTTGCTTTAATTACCTTATGCAATAGCATATAGTATTGACATACATTACATTGACAACGAGAGGGACATACACTATCTCTATGTTCTGAGATCCATGCTGTGAATCAAGTGTGTAATGTTAGCGGTCTCGGTAGCTCCTGCGTTGCTTATGAAATATAAGTGTCAAGTAATTTTACGTTCAGTTCATTTTACAGAATAGCAACAAGAGAGGTAGATACACATATGTGTGACTGTTCTTGTGACCTTGGACCGAAAGGGCGCAAATATAACAGTTATACTGCAAACCACAACACAACGCAGACACGCCCACTTAACGTCCTTTTAAGGGCGGATGACGGAGAGGAATTCTACAGTCTACGAATACTCTAAAATACTTTAGTCATCGGGCGAACGTAAGCAAGCAAGCAAGCATATTCAGTGACTCACCTAGTCAAGTCTGTCATAGATCTGGATCTCCTTGTGTCACCTGATATCGTTCTTGTCCAATAATTTATTTAAATAAATAGCAAAAAAATAGAATATGTATCTGAGTGAGTGTTGGTCTTCTTTGAGTGCAGTTTACAACTGGGGTTACTGAGCTTAGACACTTTGCAAAGTTATACACAGGGTCAAAGCAAAGAAATGCATAGAAAAGCATCATCATCATCATCATCAAGTACCGGGTCTAGTGGCGAAGGTGATCATGTCTCTCCACAACATTCGATCTCGGCAGCTATTTATCATTTCTGTTGTTGACCTTCTGCCAAGCCATTCTCTTAAGCTGTCTGTTATTTTTTCTCTTTGCTTCCCTCTATCTCTTCGTCCCTCAATTTTTCCAGTTGTTACAATATATTCCATCTGTTCTCTTCTCATTACATGGCCAAAAAATGATGATTGTCTCTTCCTAATATTGGAAATTAGCTCTCTTTTTGCTTTGACCTCTCTCAGAACCTCTTCATTACTCTTCTTAGCTGTCCATGGTATTCTCAACATTCTTCTGTAAAACCACATTTCTACAGACTCCAGTTATTTCCTTGTCTGTTGTCCTATTGTCCATGATTCGCATCCGTATGTTAAGACTGGCTCTACGTAACATTTAAGAACTCTTTTTCTTGTTTCTATTGTCAAAAATGGATTGCATAATATCTTCCTCATGTTTTGGAAAGCTGCTTTTGCCTGAGCCATTCTGCATTTCACCTCTTTTGTACATCTTCCGTCTGAGGTTAACAAAGTTCCCAAATATTTAAATTCATTTACCTGTTACAAGAAAAGCATAGAAATTCATTAAAACGCGAATCTGCAGGAAAGCTAATTGTAACAAGAAAACAATATATATTAAAGAAAAAAAAATAGAAAAAAGTTATTCGGCTATTGAGCTGAAACAATGCTCTAATTTGTTTCGTGTAATTATTACGTAAAGCTTTAACATTACCGTTTTTCCTATGTTTTTAGTTAACCATTTGTTTATTGTTGAGGTCTGTGTAGCAGATAGAAGGTTTCAGCAGAGGTGACGTCATTTAATCCCAGGCAACCAACAATTTGATGGTTTGCAATAGTTTTCTGCGATTCCAGTTGGTTTCCTATTAAAATAAAAACATTGATCCTGTCCGTTTTAGCAGATGGGGTCATTGAACAAAATGAGGGAGTGATTCTTTCACGTTCGTTTTTTGGATGGCAATTGATGTCTATATTTTTAACTTAAAATACTGTAAACATTAAGTTTTGACTACATCAATGGGTCGTTATAAATTTATATAAATCAAATAAGCAACAATAATAACCAAATGTTTTTTTAATGAAATTAATTCCCTGTTGGGTTCTAATCATTATAACTTTACATGCCAATTTTGAACAAGTTCCAAAAAGTGGTTAAAAAGATATCGATTTTAAAAGTTGGGCACATGATTTGAAACGAACTATAGTATAACCTCATGTGGGAAACAACAGGTAATAGGAAAAGAGGAAGACCCAGAGAGACACTGAGAAGAACATTGATGAGAGAGGCAAGAGCAACAGGAATCGGCTCCCTCAATGAGATAGATCTGCTTGCACAGAACAGAGACAAATGGCGAGAATTGATAAAATATCTTTAAAAGAATTGAAAACTGCTAGAATAAAAATTTAGATAAGAGAAGGGGTATCTTGGTCTACGCCCTATGGGCCGGCTACGGCTCGAAAGGTCATTAGATATATAGATAACCTAAGAGACTTAGTCTAAAGTTGAACAGATCGTACCTCGCCATGAAGTGACAACACGTTATAGGGGCAGTACACAACGGGAAATCTTCTACCTCAGCATTTCCAATCGCTACGAGGAAGGTCAAAATCTGTGACGTATTCTCTATGCTACCGCAGCTACCGCCGGTAGCCTGAACATATTAACGAAATACAAAAGGAAATGATAATTTATTATATTTTTTTCATAATTATATTACAAATTTTCGAATATTCTATTACACATTTCGTAGGCCAATATGATTTATTTGCTTTGATTTGCATTTATTAAAGCAAGGTTTTCCTATGGCCACTATAACGTTTGTGAATGAACCCGAAACTAGATAGTACATGAAACCGCTAATAAGCAGCGGTACAGTTCTCTTCTCTCCGACTTAGAATTAATTACCTTGATATTCAAAAATTCCCGTCAAAATAATACGGCGAAAGCTACCGCTGGAGGAATGCGGTTTCATTGGTTATTTTTAGCTCTAGCCAATCAGAATCGTCACAAAATGAAAGTGAAACTATGTCTGATTACCGGAACTTCCTAACCTATTTATAACTACGCTATGCGCATCATCTGTAGAAAGAACTTTTTTCTGCTCTCAAGAGAATCAAATCTTATTGTCGCTCAACTCAGACACAAGAACGCTTATCTGGTTTGGCATTAATGTCCATTGAGAAATCATTCCCTCAGAAACTTAGAAACCAACCCAACAGTACTTTCAATGACAAAGTCATCGAGACATTTTCGTCCCAAACAAGACGGATAGAGTTTACATATAAATAAGTAAGTAATTTAAAATGTAGTGATGTCATTAGCAAATATTACTTTATGTTAGCCTACTGAATATAATGTATGTCTTTATTTATTATGTCAGCCCATACCCCAAAACCAATATACGCCACTGGTAAAGATCTTCATCGGGCAGAACAGTTTGCTGTGACACACATGAAGCGATGTCTTCATTATGATCGTCAGCATTAAGATCTTC
>JAVIAB010000159.1:47083610-47249618 GCA_032433765.1 Megaustenia siamemsis
GTAGTAGTTGCTGTAGTAGTACTAGTAGTAGTAGTTGCTGTAGTAGTACTAGTAGTAGTAGTTGCTGTAGTAGTACTAGTAGTAGTAGTTGCTGTAGTAGTACTAGTAGTAGTAGTTGCTGTAGTAGTACTAGTACTAGTAGTAGTAGTAGTTGCTGTAGTAGTAGTTTCTGTAGTAGTAGTTGCTGTAGTAGTACTAGTAGTAGTAGTTGCTGTAGTAGTACTAGTACTAGTAGTAGTAGTAGTAGTAGTAGTAGTAGTAGTTGCTGTAGTAGTACTAGTACTAGTACTAGTAGTAGTAGTAGTAGTAGTTGCTGTAGTAGTACTAGTACTAGTACTAGTAGTAGTAGTAGTAGTTGCTGTAGTAGTACTAGTACTAGTACTAGTAGTAGTAGTAGTAGTAGTAGTAGTAGTAGTTGCTGTAGTAGTACTAGTACTAGTACTAGTAGTAGTAGTAGTAGTAGTAGTAGTAGTTGCTGTAGTAGTACTAGTACTAGTACTAGTAGTAGTAGTAGTAGTAGTAGTAGTAGTAGTAGTTGCTGTAGTAGTACTAGTACTAGCACTAGTAGTAGTAGTAGTAGTAGTAGTAGTAGTAGTAGTTGCTGTAGTAGTACTAGTACTAGTAGTAGTAGTAGTAGTAGTAGTTGCTGTAGTAGTACTAGTACTAGTAGTAGTAGTAGTAGTTGCTGTAGTAGTACTAGTACTAGTAGTAGTAGTAGTAGTAGTAGTAGTTGCTGTAGTAGTACTAGTACTAGTAGTAGTAGTAGTAGTAGTAGTTGCTGTAGTAATAGTTTCTGTAGTAGTAGTTGCTGTAGTAGTACTAGTAGTAGTTGCTGTAGTAGTACTAGTAGTAGTAGTTGCTGTAGTAGTACTAGTACTAGTAGTAGTAGTAGTAGTACTAGTAGTAGTAGTAGTTGCTGTAGTAGTACTAGTAGTAGTAGTTGTAGTAGTAGTAGTACTAGTAGTAGTAGTTGCTGTAGTTGTACTAGTAGTAGTAGTTGCTGTAGTAGTACTAGTAGTAGTAGTTGCTGTAGTAGTACTAGTAGTAGTAGTTGCTGTAGTAGTACTAGTAGTAGTAGTTGCTGTAGTAGTACTAGTACTAGTAGTAGTAGTAGTAGTAGTAGTAGTAGTAGTAGTAGTAGTAGTAGTAGTTGCTGTAGTAATAGTTTCTGTAGTAGTAGTTGCTGTAGTAGTTGTCGCCTTTAAATTACGTACCGACAACTTAGGTACAGGAATTTTAAAATATCCACAATTTTGTTTGCAGAAAGACGAAACAAAATTCAGAATTAAAATATTTTAAAATCGAACTTTAAACTATAGAGCGGAAAATAATTTAGTAGCAGAAATATTAAAATAATCAATTTCAGTTTATACAAAAAATAGAATAATGTTTAGAAGCAAATATTTAAGAACGAATTTTAGTTTAGTCTAAAAAGATTGTAAAATTGGGAAAAAAATACGAATATCCTAATTAGAATGAGCAATATGTCTGCGAATCCGTTGCTCCTGGCATAGGAAGGCTAACTACGCCTAATCAAACAAGCAAATAACAACAGCTGCCTGTTGGCAAACACGAAGCCAAGATAAAAAATTGCAGAACGTAAATAATAGGCGCTGTTTGCAGAGCGCGGTCATAAAAAATAAAATATTTCGTGGTATTCGAAAATGTCTGAAATTGTTTGGTAGCAAATTATTTGTTTTCATTCTTTAGAAACGAAACTGAATGTCGACGAACTTGAATTGAGCGCAAGGAGTTCGCAAAGTTGGGCATGAAAGTCTTGTTTTGTGATACAAGTGTAGATGTTTGAGGCAGAGGCAGACCGAGACTGAAGTGGACAGATAGCAAAAAGAGGTGGTCAGGTGAACCTATGGCTAAGCGCTCCATGAAGACAAAAGACAAAGTGAAAGGGCGCTCTATGGTAGCCAACCTTCAATGTAGAGACGACATAAAATGACTGAATGGCAGTGATCCCACTGGTAAACAGGGTTTTCCATCCTTTTTCATGAGTTTTTTCTCTTCTAAGTTATGCCTTAGCACAGTCACAAATGTTGTTATACCGTTCCTTATACATGCTCTCCATGATGTGCAATCACTTGCCAGATGTTCCCAGTCATTTTCACAGATGGAGAAGCCATTCAGAGATGATTTGCAGATATCTCTATATCGTAGTTTAGGAAAAATTAAAAAATTAAAAAATAGTATGTAAGAAGCTTTACGTGATAAGTGGACGACACAGACTAAACGACGTTTCGGCCCAATAGGCCTTCATCAGGAACAAACAAACAAAAACACACACACAAAACTAATAAAGAAACAACCAAAACAAAAACAATCGAAATGTGTTAAAGAAAACAAAATAAACTATCCTGTCAAAACAAAAGGAATAGCAACCAAGTGCGGCTGTCGTGAACGTAGAGAAACGTGCAAAAATGTGCGCAAATGCACACATGTGTGTTTTTTTTTTTGTTCCTGATGAAGGCCTATTGGGCCGAAAAGTTGTTTAGTCTGTGTCGTCCACTTATCACGTAAAGCTTCTTACATACTATTTTTTTTATTTTTTTTTTATTTTTCCTCACATTCAGCTTTACTGCAGCTTCGCATTTTTATGCATTAACCCTCTATCGTAGTTTAGGTCTGCGATTTGTCTTTTCCCGTGTGTTAGTTCACCATATAGTATTTGCCTGGGGATGCGCTTTTCTTCCATTCGTTGGACATGCCCCAGCCATCTTAGTCTTCGACATCTGAGCATCGACATGATTGTTGGGGTCTTATCACGTTGCAGGACAGTTCAGTAGGTTGCGGTATTACTTAGGTAACGGTAAGGGAAAGTACGAGACTTGAACCAGCGTCTTAGCACGCGAGTTTTCACCCACATGTGCTCGTGCGCCTTAACAAGAAGTATTCGGAGACTTCTGGATAGTGTCGCTTCAAGCATCGAAACTCACGATGCGAGGCGGCATTCCTCACCTTCCCAGAGTAAGACCCTGGTATCCATTTCTGCTAGCGGCTGGGTCGACCGCTGGGGTATTTTTTTTTCCAAACACGAGTACAACTCACCAACTGTTTCCAGCGGAAATGGAACACAGGTTGTCTGAACGTCGGTAGTCCAGACGGGTTGTTCTCCCAACTTGGCTACCGAGGCCCCCTGTATTATGTTGTTTTCCGGCTCTGGAGTAAAACAACAACAAACAAAGAATAGAAAATACAGAGAACAATAAACAATCACAACTAAGGTAGTACCTCGTGAGACAAAGCATGTTGATACATATAAGGTCACATCTTGTCTATGTCCCTGGCCATGCGGGTGTACGGGGAAATGAAAAAGCGGACAGGTTGGCTAGCTGTGCTGTCATTGAAGACGGTCAACCAATGGATCGGGCGGACATCATCAATGCCCTCCGAGATGTGGGAAGAGCACATGACTTCGACAAACACAGATCCACGTCACTCCTTCGGATGATGGAAATGGGAGTTAAGATGGGCACAGCCAGAAATGAGAAACTTGGTGGCCGTGTAAGAAGACTTATCAACCAATATAGAATTGGAGTCGTCAGTCGCTGGACACTGCGGGACTTGCTGAGGAGGGGATCTGAGCACCTATGGACATGTTCGGAGTGCAATGATGATGACCAGAAAATAACTCAAAAACTCAATGTTTATAGCGAATCAATTCAGAGGAAGAGGTAAATGAGTTTCCTCTGAATTGATTCGCTGATTATCGCCTCGGAAGTTTCCCTCTATAACAATATTCATTTATTATTATTTGTCTCCAACTCAATGTTTATACATGAACCTGCGTTTCAGCACGTTGCCATCTAACTAACTTTTGAAACGTGGCTTCTGCCAACAAGACATTCAAGGGACGTAAGCATAGGAATAATACAATTATTCAGGAATTAATTGATTGGTAAAACCGACTTCTGAGTTTTCTATTATCAAGTATACGCTAAATACAAAGCAAGTGTTTCTTCTATTTGTTAATCAGGATCATAGGACATAATGTTGCCTATTCATTTCTAAATTGTAGTCCCAAACATAGGCTTAACACACATGACGCTACGTGACTCCTGTCTTGTCACGCGAGAAGAGCTGCATGAAACGTAAAATAAACACAAACTGATATTTACATTTTCAAGGGCAGATAATTTGTGACAAAAAAGGCGTTAATGGGCCACACACACAAAAATAGCTGGACGGGAGGGGAAGAACTATGACTTTTGCTGATGATATTCTGGTATAAGGGCAGGGAAGAGACAGACGGGGAATCGCCTCCACAATGCAAGACGAACTCGATCGCATTTCTTCCTGGTGTGGGGTTTCAGGCGCCCTGGTTAATCCTAATAAAGCATCAGTTTCATGGTTCTCCCTTAACAATCATATCGTTAATACGACCACACCGGTAGTACGAATGGGAGCTGATGAGGTGACCAGGGACAAGTTGATGACATACCTCGGAGTTAAGTTTGATCGCGGTCTGTGTTTTCGGGACCACATCGACCATGTGATAACAAAATCCCGCAAAGGATTAACCACCTTGAAGGTCATGGCACCTGCCAACATTGAGCAGAGGCTACTTACTTATCTGTTCCAGGGATAAGTCCTCGCACCAATCGAGTATGCCCTGGCAATTCTTACTGTCAGTACGACTCCAATTGATAGGCTGGAGAAAATACAAAACGAAGCCATGCACATTATCTTGGGATGTACAAGGGACACTCCCTGTGTAGCAATGAGGTATCTTCTTGACTTTGCATCCATGGATGACAGAATCAAGATCTGGGGAGCACTAGCATACCTGAAGATTAGTACAGATACAGAGCATCCATTGCACCACGTGCTCAACACAGGAAAAGGTGCCAGGCTAAAAAGAGGCAAATCATGTGTGGGCCGAGCAGAAGATGTCATCAAATAGATATGTGGGCTTACCAATATCAGCGTTGGTGAGGAGTGGATACCGGTGCCTACGTCATTCAAGGGGACTTTCTCATGTATTGTCACACTCGACAGGAAAAGTAGGGAACAGAACCCGGTCGTGGTTAATGCTGAGGTCAACGGTCTCATCTGCGATAACACCGATGAGAAAGATGCAGTCATCTATACAGACGGATCTGTAAGACGACACCAAAGAAGTGCATGGACATTTACAGCACGCTCGGCAGGCAGAATAGTCAAGGAAGACAGTGGTGCATACGTAATGACTACGAGTAGCATGACAATGGAGGTGATGGCAGTGACCAAGGCATTCAAATGGTTAGAGTCACAAGACTACACCCACGCATGTATACTGAGTGATTCGATGAGCATGATACAAAAAGTGGAGGCGGGCTTTGTACGCATGCAATGGGTAGAGTCGTTGCAGAAATCCAAAATACGTAAGGTCACCTTTGTCTATGTCCCTGGACATGCGGGGAGTACGGGGAAATGAAAGAGCGGATAGGTTGGCTAGCTGCGCTGTCGTTGAGGACGGGCAACCAATGGATCGGGCGGACATCATCAATGCCCTCCGAGATGTGGGAAAAGCACAGGACTTCGACAAACACAGATCCACGTCACTTCTTCGGATGATGGAAATGGGAGTTAAGATGGGCACAGCCAGAAATGAGAAACTTAGTGGGCGTGTAAGAAGACTTATCAACCAACATAGAACTGGAGTCGTCAGTCGCTGGACACTGCGGGAATTGCTGAGGTGGGGATCTGAGCACCTATGGACATGTTCGGAGTGCAATGATGATGACCCGCAAATAACTCAGTAACTCAATAACACACAAAAATAGAGGGGAAAAAAATTAATTTAAAATTAACAATTAATGTCAAATTACAGCTAATATTTCCAACTCGTTATGGAATTGATTCGTCTTTTAAGTTTAAAAAAAAAAAAGTGAGGTACAAAATGTGTACCAGCGAGACGGAAAGGATTTGAGTTAAAGAGTTGATAATGTGTGGCACTAAAACTAAGGTCATCATTATCATCATCAAGTACCATGCCTGCTGCGCAAGTGATCATGTCTCTCCACAACTTTCGATCTCGACAGTTATTTATCATTTCTGTTGTTGACCTTCTGCCAAGCCATTCTCTTAAGCTGTCTGGTATCATTTCTCATTGCTTCCCTCTATCTCTTGTTCTCTTCTCATTACATAGCCAAAAAATGATGATTGTTTCTTCCTAATATTGGAAATTAGCTCTTTCTTTGCCTTGACCTCTTTCAGAACGTTTTCATTACTCTTCTTAGCTGTCTCTATGAATGTTCTCAACATTCTTCTGTAACACTACATTTCTACAACCTCCAATGATTTTATTATCCATTGTTATATTGTCCATGATTCACATCCATATGTTAAGACTGGCTCTACATAGCATTTAAGAACTCTTTTTCTTGAATGCTACGTAGAGCCAGTCTTAACAGTCTTCCTAATTTTTAGGAAAATTGCTTTTGCCTGAGCCATTCTGTATCTCACCTCTGTTGTACATCTACCATCTAAGGTTAACATTGTTCCCAGATATTTCAATTCATGTATCTGTTTTTATATTGTTCCACTTGTCTTTAGTGTGCATTGCGGTTATGTCTTTTTCATTGTTTCTGTCATTACTTCTGTCTTTGTACTATTAAGACATAGTCCTATATTTTTACTTTCCTTCGCTATAATGTCTAATGTTTGTTTGTTCCTACCATTACTTCTGTCTTTTTGCTATTAAGGCTGAGTCCTATATTTTTACTTTCCTTCACTATAATGTCTAATGTTAGTTTGTTCCTACCATTACTTCTGTCTTTTTGCTATTAAGGCTGAGTCCTATATTTTTACTTTCCTTCACTATAATGTCTAATGTTAGTTTGTTCCTACCATTACTTCTGTCTTTTTGCTATTATGGCTGAGTCCTATATTTTTGCTTTCCTTCACTATAATGTCTAATGTTAGTTTGTTGCTACCAATACTTCTGTCTTTTTGCTATCAAGGCTGAGTCCTATATTTTTGCTTTCCTTCACTATAATGTCTAATGTTAGTTTGTTGCTACCAATACTTCTGTCTTTTTGCTATTAAGGCTGAGTCCTATATTTTTGCTTTCCTTCACTATAATGTCTAACATTTCTTGTAACTCATGCCAACTAAGGTAAGTAAAAAAAAAGTAAAGTACCCCGTCACGCCAAGTGGCGTATAGGGAATATGGTGATCGTGAACATACATTTTATAGACCTTCGGCACATGATTTTTGAAGTAATGTGGTCGGTATTACGCCCGTGCCGCTTTACTTTCCCAGAAAAAAATCCGGTACCCATTTAAGTCTGGGTGAGCTGGCAGCCGTCGGTTGGGATCGAACCCTACCTCTTGTCCTTTGTAGTCCAGTTCACTAACCAGCGAGCTATCGCGGCTCCCTACCAACTAAGGTAGGTCGTGCAAAGTGTGTACCGAGATACCTGAAAGAGTTAGGCAGCAAATCAGTGACCGTTTGGGTTTAGTGTTTGCATTTCTTTGTTCTTTATACAATAGTATTTGTTTCTCTATTGTTCAGATTTTTGTTTTGTTTTATAAACTGATAAGGGCTTTTCGTCGAAACGTTTTTGTTTGTCTCTCTATTAATGTAGCTCATTAATAGAATTGTGTGTTTATTTGACGTCTCCAATCTTGACATTTATGGAGTCTTCTCATGGCTGTGGACTCAGGATCGGCGAACATTATCATCGAGTACTGCCTCCACATCGAAGGTTGGCTACCATGGATCGCCATTCCACTCTGTCTATTGTGTAGAATGTCATAGTTTGACTTGTCCATCTTTTGATGTTACTCGTCAATGTTAGTCTTGGTCTGCCTCTGTCTCTTTCTTTGATGGTGCAGATTGTCATAGGTTGACTTGTCCATCTTTTGATGTTACTCGTCCATGTGTAGTCTTGGTCTGCCTCTGCCTCTTTTAACTTGTATTTTCCCTTCCAATATTACTTTTATTAGGCTGTTGTATCTTTTAACATGCCCCAAAAATCTCATCTGTCTTGTTCTAATTGTATTTAGTAGTTCTCTTTTCATTTTTAGTTGTTTTAAGACTTCATCGTTTGTTTTCTTTTCCTTCCATCCAATTCTACCTATTCTTCTATAAATCCACATTTCAAAGGCTTCAATTCTCTGTTCTGTTTTCTTGTCTAATGTCAATGTTTCTGCACTATACAGGAATATTGAGACGATGTAACATTTTGCTATTCTTAGTTGTAGCCCTGGTGTTATTTGTTTTGATGTTAGTGTGTTCTTCATGACATTCAAATTACTTTTTGCCATTCTGGCGTTATACTATTATAATTACAGCTTTGACGAAATAGAAGACGAAGAAGAAGACGAAGAAGAAAGCAAGTTTTCATCATCTACACAAAGTAACATAACAGAAGCAACAAAAATAATTACATGACTCGCGAAACAAACTTTCAAAAACACTATCCAGATTTATGAGCAATGTTTTCCGATCAATTCAAGAAGAAGACTTGTGATACCGCAAGTTCCGACTAATAGGAAGTGACATTTGACAAGCAGAACAGCTTTGTGATTGCTGTGGCATGGCCTAATGACTAAGGCTGAAAACATCGCCATAAAGTGTATGATTCCCACAGTTGTTTCGGACACACTTCTCGTCACAAGGTTAATATTCGCATATTCATATATCTTCTTGAAAACATATAAATAATTCCTGCCATAGAACACATACAGGAAAAAAAAACAGACTAGAGGGTTTGGCCACGTTATAAGGCGGAAACAAAATATAAAAACACACAAAGAACCTATAGTTAATAAACGTTGCGAGAAGACAAGACTCGAGAGCCGCCTACGAAGGAGATGGATTGATGGAATATTAGAAACACTAGGAAACATAACAGTAGGAGAGGTCAACAGAAGAGCGAAAGATGGATTGATGGAATATTAGAAACACTAGGAAACATAACAGTAGGAGAGGTCAACAGAAGAGCGAAAGATGGATTGATGGAATATTAGAAACACTAGGAAACATAACAGTAGGAGAGGTCAACAGAAGAGCGAAAGATGGATTGATGGAATATTAGAAACACTAGGAAACATAACAGTAGGAGAGGTCAACAGAAGAGCGAAAGATGGATTGATGGAATTTTAGAAACACTAGGAAACATAACAGCAGGAGAGGTCAACAGAAGAGCAAAAGATGGATTGATGGAATATTAGAAACACTAGGAAACATAACAGCAGGAGAGGTCAACAGAAGAGCGAAAGATGGATTGATGGAATATTAGAAACACTAGGAAACATAACAGTAGGAGAGGTCAACAGAAGAGCAAAAGATGGATTGATGGAATATTAGAAACACTAGGAAACATAACAGTAGGAGAGGTCAACAGAAGAGCGAAAGATGGATTGATGGAATATTAGAAACATTAGGAAACATAACAGCAGGAGAGGTCAACAGAAGAGTAAAAGATGGATTGATGGAGGAGGAAGAGTAGTAGAAGGAGAAAAAGGGGGGGGGGGGGCTTTCATTTTTTAGATTCGCTAGATTTTCGTTTTCAATCAATCAAAGCCCTGTAGACCCCTTTGTAAGAATTTCGAGCACGGACATAGTCACTGCACCAATCCCTATTCTTGGATATTTTCTCTACTTCTCTCCACCAATCCCTATTCTTGGATATTTTCTCTACTTCTCTCCACCAATCCCTATTCTTGGATATTTTCTCTACTTCTCTCCACCAATCCCTATTCTTGGATATTTTCTCTACTTCTCTCCACCAATCCCTATTCTTGAATATCTTCTCTACTTCCCTCCACCACAACTATTCTTTGATATATATTCTCTGAAAATATTATAAGAGGGAGAAAGAAAGAAAGAAAGAAAGAATGAAAGAAAGAAAGAAAGAAAGAAAATAAGAAAGAAAATAAGAAAGAAAATAAGAAAGAAAGAAAGAAAGAAAGAAAGAAAGAAAGAAAGAAAAAGAAAGAAAGAAAGAAAGAAATATGTCTTCCTTCTACATTCAGTCCTAGTCCTGACAACAGTTTGACCAAACAAGTGGACATCAACGACGTATTGGACGCGGTATTCAGACATGTCTTGCTGAAGTCTGATGTATTCCATCCATAGGCGTAAATTATCGCAGTTTGTTGTAAACAACGACACAACGCTTTTACGTCCTTTAAACATCCATTTAATCTCCATAGCTTGTCGTTTATCCTGTAGCAATGCAAATGTAAGGTTTTAGGCGTTTCTTACTACGATCGTATCACGGGGGACTGGTTAGTCTGAAGGTAAGGCGCTGGCCTCGAGACAGAGTGGTTGTGGGTTCGAATCCCGGCTGCACCAGTTGGGATTTTTATCTATGGTTTTTCTCTGCGGGAACCACCCCTGGTCTTAGCAGCGAGGCCAGGATTGAAACGAGAACCACTCATCTATGGGAAAAATATGAGTACCCCTGAAGACTGAGTTATCTGCCTGTGCGGCGAGGTGGTGAAGGAGGAATAGTAGTAGAATAAGAAGAGTAAAAGAAGATGATGGAGGGGGGGGAGATGGTGGAGGAGGAAGAGTAGTAGAAGAAGAAGATGGAGAGAGAGTAGATGGTGGGGGAGGAAGAGTAGTAGAAGAAGATGGAGAGAGAGTAGATGGTGGGGGAGGAAGAGTAGTAGAAGAAGAAGATGGAGAGAGAGTAGATGGTGGGGGAGGAAGAGTAGTAGAAGAAGGAGGAGGTGATGGTGAAGAAGGAGGAGGAAGATGGGTAGAAGAAGAGGAAGGATTGGGAGGAGATGGTGGAGCAGGAAGAGTAGTAGAATGAGAAGGAGCAGGGGGAGGGGGAGGAAGAGTAATAGAAGCAGAAGGAGGAGATGGTGAAGGAGGGGGAGGAAAAGTAGTAGAAGAAGAAAAAAAGGAGAAGGAGATGGAGGAGGAGGAGATGATGGAGGAGCAAGAGTAGTAGATGAAGAAGATGGAGGAGGAGATGATGGAGGAGCAAGAGTAGTAGATGAAGAAGATGGAGGAGGAGATGATGGAGGAGCAAGAGTAGTAGATGAAGAAGATGGAGGAGAAGATGATGGAGGAGCAAGAGTAGTAGATGAAGAAGATGGAGGAGGAGATGATGGAGGAGCAAGAGTAGTAGATGAAGAAGATGGAGGAGGAGATGATGGAGGAGCAAGAGTAGTAGATGAAGAAGATGGAGGAGGAGATGATGGAGGAGCAAGAGTAGTAGATGAAGAAGATGGAGGAGGAGATGATGGAGGAGTAAGAGTAGTAGATGAAGAAGTAGAAAAACAAACAGTTGTTGACAGACAACAAATACATGACCACTAACACTATATTCTCTACACGCCCTAACTCAAGCTCGAACATAATTAAACTCACAAAACAAATTATATTTTAAACATTAATCAAAATTACAAATAGATCAACTCACAGATCTCAAATGAAATCAAATTTGGACAAAATCCATTTCTGAATCTTTGTCTCTGAAATAGGAATCAAGCAAATTGAATATCCCAAATGTATAATCCACAAAAGTTCTCACGTTTAACTGTTATGTTTGTAATGAAGATGTTTACGAGCTGAAATTATCCAGGAAATTGTTGAGAATATGAGCAGAAGACATGTGAAGTGTGAAGACATGAAATCAGCGTTGTTCGCTTCTGTCTCAGGTTTACAATATGAGCTGAAAGTTGAGCGTTCAATACGCTAGAACCGCTAAGTTAGAACTCGCAGCTTTTGTGGGCTGGCTTTCGATGTGTGTGGAGCTGGTGTCGCGGTTCTCAAACAAGGTTAGTGGGGACTGGTTGGTCTCGCGGTAAGACGCCGGCCTCGAGACAGAGAGGTTGTGGGTTCAAATCCCGGGCTACACCGGATTTTTATTTATGATTTCTCTCTGCGGCAACCACCCCTGGTCTCAGCAGCGAGACCCGGCTTGACACGTCAATTACTCATCGACGGAAAAAATATGAGTACCTCCGTAGTCGGAGTTATCTGCCTGTACGGTGAGGGACCCCTGTGCACACGGCTGCCAGAGAAAAATGGATAACACGCAAAATTCAGTTCCTAGTGTCTAGGGACTTCGTCAGTGATAAAAGCTGGCGAACGAAAAAATAAATAAATAAGGGTAGTACAGGCGGAACCATAGGTAATGTGGCTCAGGACGTGATGCTTTGTCTTAGAGTGAGTTAGGGCTATCATCATTATATCATCATCACCATGTGCCATACCGGTTGGCGTAGGCGATCATGTCCTTCCACAATCTTCTATCTACAGTACATCGTATCAGTTCTGTTGTTGACTGTTTTCCGTGCCAATGACACCAAGCTATCCAGTATTTTCTCTCTTTGTCGTCCACGATCTCTCTTTCCTTTTATGTTGCCAGTTGTAACCAAGTATTCCAACTTTCCTCTTCTCATGATGTCCCCAAAAATGTTGATTGCTTCTTTCTGATGTTTTTTAGCAGGGAACTTTCAACATTCTTCTGAGAAATCTCATCTCTGTGGCCTCTAACCGTCTTTTCATTTGTTTGTCTACTGTCCATGATCCGCTTCCATAGGTCAGAATTGGTTCTATATAGGACCAATGAACTCTCTTTCTCACTTCTATTGACATAGATTTGTTGCATAAGACGTTTTCCTTTTTCTGAAATGCTATTTTAGCCTGAGCTATTCTACTCAGAAGGAAAGGAAAGCTACCTTCTTATGTTGACAAGTAAAATTATGTCCAAACAATTATCAAGATGCTTGTCTCTATACAGGGCGTGAAGCTAAGTCGCGATTTCTTACTGAAGCTAACTTGTTAAAGAGTTTAAGCTCTTTGAGTGAGTTAAACTCATCATCATTATCAAGATGAGTGTTTCTATTGGAACTTAGCTCTCATGACAACCACTCTGAAGTTTTCTCTGTCCAGCTTCAGCAATAGTCAATCCCAGCTCGGGTATAATTTGTTGCACTCACCTTCAGCTATGTCTCCCTTTCTTCATGTTGCTTGTCTCCACCTTCCATTTGAATGCATTCTCCCACGCGGGACAGTCAAGTCATTCCAGCTAAGTCATTTTTATTATATTTTTATTATAGATTGTCATATATAATATACTTTTATCTTTCTGTTCCTTGTTTTTTTTTAGTATTCAGCTCTTCATTATTTCTCTACACTTACGATTGTATATCTGTACACTTACGATTGTATATCTGTACACTTACGATTGTATATGTCTATACTTACGATTGTATATCTGTACACTTACGATTGTATATCTCTATACTTACGATTGTATATCTGTACACTTACGATTGTATATCTGTACACTTACGATTGTATATCTCTATACTTACGATTGTATATCTCTACACTTACGATTGTATATCTCTATACTTACGATTGTATATCTCTATACTTACGATTGTATATCTCTACACTTATGATTGTATATCTCTACACTTACGATTGTATATCTCTATACTTACGATTGTATATCTCTACACTTACGATTGTATATCTCTACACTTACGAGTGTATATCTCTATACTTACGATTGTATATCTCTACACTTACGATTGTATATCTCTATACTTACGATTGTATATCTCTACACTTACGATTGTATATCTCTATACTTACGATTGTATATCTCTACACTTACGATTGTATATCTCTACACTTACGATTGTATATCTCTATACTTACGATTGTATATCTCTACACTTACGATTGTATATCTCTACACTTACGATTGTATATCTCTACACTTACGATTGTATATCTCTATACTTACGATTGTATATCTCTACACTTACGATTGTATATCTCTATACTTACGATTGTATATCTCTACACTTACGATTGTATATCTCTACACTTACGATTGTATATCTCTACACTTACGATTGTATATCTCTATACTTACGATTGTATATCTCTACACTTACGATTGTATATCTCTACACTTACGATTGTATATCTCTATACTTACGATTGTATATCTCTACACTTACGATTGTATATCTCTACACTTACGATTGTATATCTCTACACTTACGATTGTATATCTCTACACTTACGATTGTATATCTCTACACTTACGATTGTATATCTCTACACTTACAATTGTATATCTCTACACTTACGATTGTATATCTCTACACTTACGATTGTATATCTCTACACTTACGATTGTATATCTCTACACTTACGATTGTATATCTCTATACTTACGATTGTATATCTCTATACTTACGATTGTATATCTCTACACTTACGATTGTATATCTCTATACTTACGATTGTATATCTCTACACTTACGATTGTATATCTCTATACTTACGATTGTATATCTCTACACTTACGATTGTATATCTCTATACTTACGATTGTATATCTCTACACTTACGATTGTATATCTCTATACTTACGATTGTATATCTCTACACTTACGATTGTATATCTCTACACTTCACCTATCCTCCCACATGTAACACATCTCTTCTTCATCTCACCATCCTATCTCTCTGTCCACCTCTCCCTAACTTTATCATCAGATATGTAGCTATAGGGAGCTGTGATATCTCAGTGGTTAGTGAACTGGACTACAAAGGACAAAAGGTAGGGTTCGATCCCAACCGACGGCTCCGGTTTACCCAGTCTTTAATGGGTACCGGATTTTTTCTGGGAAAGTAAAGCGGCACGGGCGTAATACCGACCACATTACCCCAAAAATCATGTGCCGAAGGTCTGTAAAATGTATGCCTACTAACACCATATTCCCTATACGCCACTTGGCGTTACGGGGGTACTTTACTTTTTACTATGTCGCTATAGGTATCTGTGCCTCATCGTTTGTTGTCGTTGTCCCCGTTTCTGAAGAAGGCCTCAGTCCGAAACGTCAGTATTTTGTTGTGTTCCTTTTTTTGTCAAACTGTCACCATACCTTGAAGTGTATACCACACCCCTCACTACTGGCTCCTTGCTACCAGCTTTACCGCAGCCCTGCAATTAGTTGTCTGTTACAATCCTCCCTCCCCCTCTCTCGTGTACCTGTAACTATGGCTTCTATTATTATCTTCTCAAAGCCCTAAGATATATGGCTAGAGATAGAGACTCTTTTAGACGGGTTGTGGTGAGTGCTTGCTTGAGTGAGTTCACCCAATGACTAAAGGAATACACATCTTCATCATCCGTCCTTAAAAGGAGGTTAAATGGGCGTGTCTGCGTTGTGTTCTGGTTTGCAGTATAACTGTGATGCTTGCACCTTTCGGCCCAACACATCCGACTTCAGTATATTTTTGAGTACCGGGTTATCTTCCCCCTTTGATCCCTACTCGCTTGGCCAAACTAAACAAGGTTAGTCTGTTACTGGAGGCACCTCAATCAGAGTAGGATTCCAGACTCTCACATGAAGTCAGCTGTCAGGTTAAGTGTGTTGATCGCCCCCACAGACAGAACATCACAGTTAGAGTCTGCCAGATCCACTCTGATTGAACACCCGTTAAAACGTTGCACTGTGTTCTGCGCCAGTGGCCCAGTGCATCCGATTTCAGCCAGCATTTTATTCAGGTTTGCTTTCCTTAGCCTTTGATTGTCCCCAATCTTCCTGCAAGGCAGCAGATTGTCTTTTCTGTAGGGGGATTCTGCCCTAAGATGGTCGGCCATCCCAGGTTTACGAGCACCATCTGCCCGAGTCACTAGAGGTGACTAACACAGACATGCACACACAAAGATGTGAGATGTGACTAACACTGACATGCACACAGCGATACGAGGCATGACTAACACTGACACACATCAAGATATATGACACATGACTAACATAAACATGCACATAAAGATATGAGATGTGACTGACATAGACATGCACACACAAAGATATGACACATGCCTAAAATAGACATGCACACAAAGATATGAGATATGACTAACACAGACATGCACACACAAAGATAAGAGATGTGACTAACATAGCCATGCACACACAAGGATATGAGATGTGACTAACATAGACATGCACACACAAAGATATGACACATGACTAAAACAGACACACATTAAGATATGAGATATGATTAACACGGACACACTTGTCTTGTATAGCTTGCTTGAAATAATCTCTGTCTCTAGTCAGATCTCCCACAGAACGTTACATTCACCACAGACCGTCTGAAAGAATCTCTGTCTCTAGCCAGATCTCCCACAGAACGTTACATTCACCACAGACCGTCTGAAAGAATCTCTGTCTCTAGCCAGATCTCCCACAGAACGTTGCATTCACCATGGCCCATCTGAAAGAATTTCTGTAGCAGTTGCCAACAGAAGAGCAAAAGATGGATTGATGGAATATTAAAAACACTAGGAAACATAACAGCAGGAGAGGCCAACAGAAGAGCAAAAGATGGATTTATGGAATATTAGAAACATTAGGAAACATAGTAGGAGAGGTCAACAGAAGAGGAAAAGATGGATTGATGGAATATTAGAAACACTAGGAAACATAACAGCAGAGGAGACCAACAGAAGAGCAAAAGACCACAATTTATATCTCCCCTTGATGCTCAAAGACAAATGAGACATGAAGGTAAATGAAATACTACAACATACACAAAGTAAACATCGTGATAAAGTGGGTTTCTGATGAGACCACTTTTAATCCACTGAGAATGAATGGAAAATGAGAAATTCTACTGGCAAGGCAGCACAGCAAGAACCAATGAGCTGCAAGCACAGGCAACTCCATAGGTGACATCCCTCAAACATAGAACTTTTTGCATAAAATTACAGACATTGAGTTATTAGCGGGGCATCATCATTGCACTCCGAACATGTCCATAGGTGCTCAGATCCCCTCCTCAGCAAGTCCCTCAGTGTCCAGCGACTGACGACTCCAGGTCTATCTCGGTTTAGTCTTCTTACATGTCCACTAAGTTTCTCATTTCTGACTGGGTCCATCTTAACTCCCATCTCCATCATCCGAAGGAGTGATGTGGATTTGTGGTTGTCGAAGTCCTGTGTTCTTCCCATATCTCGGAGGGCACTGATGATGTACGCCCGATCCATTGGTTGATCGTCCTCAATGACAGCACAGCTAGCCAACATGTCCGCTCTTTCATTTCCCTATACAAACTCCCGCATGTCCAGGAACGTAGACAAAGGTGACCCTATGCAATTTTTATTTCTGCAATAACTCTACCCATTGCCTGCGTACAGAGCCCGCCTACTTTTATTATCATGCTCATCGAAAGACAGTATGAATAAATAAATCATAAAAATACAATACATGCACAACTGACTCTGTAGTCTCAATTTTTTTTTAATCTCATAAAAAGACATATTGAAGATAAAACAATGCATTTTTACAACTAAAGAAAGATTTAATTTTCTGATTTCATACGCCGTACACCGATTGAGTTTTAGTAACTAATGAGTCACAATTTCATTAACATATTACGTACCACGAGTCACACAATCTGACTCTAGTAACCACCACAAGAAACTCATGAGTCATATTTCACAAGTTTTAATTTTTTGGCGTCTCCGCAATTATTTCTGCTAAAACCTTTAAACCTCATATTTAAACCTACTTTCTGACCTCCTGAGCAAATTGTCAGAAACAAACCGCATAATTTAGATCAATTTTTACTTTTTTTTTCTCACCGTTATTTCAAGTTTTAAATGTCTGAAAAATGGCACAGCCACAGCATGTTAATCTCTTTGAAAGAAATTGTTAAAGAAGATAGTAATGCTTCTAACCATACGTCATCAAAGTGTTCGAAATATGGTGTCCGAGTGCATTGGTATCAATGGCAAAAAGCACATTTTATGAGAGAGGTGGTTAGTACAACATGCCATCCTACTTTCCAGAAAAAAAAATATCTGGTTTCAGAGGTTTGGCGAACCCAGACACCATGTTGACTCAAGGTCAGAGAACCCAGACACCATGTTGACTCGAGGTCAGAGAACCCAGACACTATGTTGATTCAAGGTCAGAGAACCCAGACACCATGTTGACTCAAGGTCAGATAACCCAGACACCATGTTGACTCAAGGTCAGAGAACCCAGACACCATGTTGACTCAAGGTCAGAGAACCCAGACACCATGTTGACTCAAGGTCAGAGAACCCAGACACCATGTTGACTCAAGGTCAGAGAACCCAGACACCATGTTGACTCAAGGTCAGAGAACCCAGACACCATGTTGACTCAAGGTCAGAGAACCCAGACACCATGTTGACTCAAGGTCAGAGAACCCAGACACCATATTGACTCAAGGTCAGAGAACCCAGACACCATATTGACTCAAGGTCAGAGAACCCAGACACCATGTTGACTCAAGGTCAGAGAACCCAGACACCATATTGACTCGAGGTCAGAGAACCCAGACACCATATTGACTCGAGGTCAGAGAACCCAGACACCATATTGTCTCAGAACAAAAATCGCCACATCGGAAAATTGAACCGGAACCTTCCTTGGGCACAGGCAAACACACAAACCATTCAACCACCTCAGCTTCATGAACATCTAGTTCTGCTGTAATAGCTGTAGCTGGTGTAACAGCTGTAGCTGGTGTAACAGTCAAATATTTAAAGTTGGGGTGTTCTGGAATAGGTTAAGGAAATCCTAGTTCTTCACAAATAATTTGCTGCTAGTTCTTGGTAGTTTCTTTAGTTCACCTCGGGGCAAAAGCGTTACATAGGGCTGAAGTTATAGCTTTTTATAAATGATGATTTGCTGCTAGTTCTTGGTAGTTTCTTTAGTTCACCTCGGAGCAAAAGCGTTACATAGGGCTGAAGTTATAGCTTTTTATAAATGATGATTTGCTGCTAGTTCTTGGTAGTTTCTTTAGTTCACCTCGGGGCAAAAGCGTTACATAGGGCTGAAGTTATAGCTTTTTATAAATGATGATTTGCTGCTAGTTCTTATAATCTTAGCTGTTTCTTTACTTCCTCTCGGGTTAAAGATGATACAAAGGGCAGATGTCATAGTTCTCCACAAATGACAATTTGCTACTATTGCTTGTAGTCTGAGTTGTTTCTTTACTTCCTCTCGGGCTAAAGATGGTACATAGAGCAGATGTCATAGCTCCTCACAAATGATGATTCACTGACTCGTTTTTGACCATGGATTCATTTTTTTCTTGTTTAATTCTCCACCGCTTATAAAGGGAATCAAACCTAGGACCTTCTTGTCCAGAAGCCAACATCTCACCTCAGGGCCACCCACCACCGAATGAGTTATAAAATGTATGGTATTCTGGAAGTCAGACTCGAAAGTGGCATTACCCCAGGATATTATAGGCTACGTTTCTGAATTACGTTGAGCTTTTTGGAACATAACCCAACTGCTAGTAGAGGTAAGTCCATATATCTAATAAGGTTTTTTCAAATTATTATTATCAGTGTTCTATCTATTGATCTATTGATCTTCCGCACCGTAGCCGGCCCATAGGGTGTAGACCAAGATACTCTTTCTCTTATCTAAATTTTTATTCTTGCAGTTTTCAATTCTTTTAAAGATATTTTATGAAATCTCGCCATTTGTCTCTGTTCTGTGCAAGCAACTCTATCTCATTGAGGGAGCCGATTCCTGCTGCTCTTGCCTCTCTCATCAATGTTCGTTTCAGTGTCTTCCCCTTTTCGTCTTACCTGTTGTTTCCCACATGAAGGCTTGCTTTGTTATTCGGTTATTATCTCTCCTCATCACATGTCCAACATATGACCATCGTCTTTTCTTTATTACTGAAGATATTAGTGGTTGATTGGCGATTTCTCTAATTTCCTCGTTTGTTTTGAATTCGTTCCACGCTATACCAAGTATTTTCCTTAGACATTTATTTTCGAATGCGTTCAACTTTGTTTCTATGTCTTATCAGTGTTGGTACTAAGTTCAAGAGCTGGAATAGCTGTTCCTAATATCTTTTTCCTCCCGCAGACAGGAAGTCAAACAAACAAACAAAAAATGAAAATGTCAAAAAAAAAATTTGTACAAAATGAGATGTGAATCAGCGGTTGACCATTTAATTTTTAGATAATTCAAATACAGTAGAATCCACTTATGAGATCGGTTATAACAGGAATCCTGATATAATGTTCTATTTTTAAAATCCCGGAATTTTGTCCTCTTTAATTAATAGTTTAAAAATCTTTTAAAATTCTATTGCCTAGCCTGCAAATTGGTTGCATTTCAATTTGTCTGGCCGAAAAAAAAAAAAACTGTTAACGTTGTGCATTTTGTTTGTCAGTGTGTAAATTGTGTGGTGTGGCCATACAGAGATAGTAAGATAATTAAGGCCAACTTGCACAGAGCAGTGGGTGAGAGAGGTTTGAGTTAAGGGAGAGATCATGCAGGGGAAAGAAACAAAGCATACAGTACAAAAGGAGGCTGCAGTTTAAGAAATGACTGGTTCTTTTTATTTAATTGGATAGGCCAGTGGCTAATGTAGATTTTATCATAAAAGCTGAGTATTGGAGTACACCTACACACTTATTCAAATCTATTCACAAGTAATGACATTTGTTATCATGACGGCTTCCAGTACTGGCAAGAAACATTAGCACATATCACTTGAAACGAAAGTGATGTTGATAGAAAAAGTGGACAAAAAGTTAGAATCAAAAGCAGAAATAAACATGGAATATGATATTCGCAGTAAACAGTACAACCTGTGGCTGCCCTGCTGCTCTGCAGGTAAGCTAGGCAGTGTAAAAGGCTAAGGGAGGATACACCAAAGTAAAACAACCCCACTGTCTTGCGTGTGAGACTTTTTAGTCAAAGGCTAGCGGAGCCAACTGTAAAGAAACCGACGGACGGCAACAGAAAACCACGGTCGTAACTTCTTTGTACAATCATGAATCGTCACAAAATCATGGACAATAGGACAACAGACAAGAAAATTACTGGAGTCTGTAGAAATGTGGTTTTACAGAAGAATGTTGAGAATACCAGGACAGCTAAGAAGAGTAATGAAAATGTTCTGAAAGAGGCCAAAGCAAAAAGAGAGCTAATTTCCAATATTAGGAAGAAACAATCATCATTTTTTTGGCCATGTAATGAGAAGAGAACAGCTGGAATATATAGTAACAACTGGGAAAATTGAGGGACGAAGAGATAGAGGGAAGCAAAGAGAAAAGATACCAGACAGCTTAAGAGAATGGCTTGGCAGGAGGTCAACAACAGAAATGATAAATAACTGTCGAGATTGAAAGTTGAGGAGAGACAAGATCACCTACACCAGCAGGCATGGCACTTGATGATATTCTCTCCAGCACATTATATAACCCTGAAGTACAGAAACAACATTATGTTGGGATTTACAAGCTGTGCTCCTTGGACAGGATAGAAAGAAAATTAGGAAACGATTACGAAGTCATTGACTGCATTTTACAAACATGATTCTAGCAAGCAAGGGACATAACTACCCAACCTCTTTCTACAGTTAACATGGTACATTCCCCTATTATTGAAGCTAATTTGGATATAATGTGACATGGTTATCAGGACAGTATTTCTCTATGATCTCTTATAGATTCGACTTTATAAATTGACAAAATAATATAGAAAGATGTGTGATCCAACAGTCTATAGGTCTGGATATGGGTATGGGTCTCTGGATCCCTGCTTCATCTGTGACTCGCACCAGGCCTTGGATATTGTCCGTTTCATTTCATCGTCTCCTTCATCATACATGTTCTTCAACATGTTGGTGATGCTGGAACTTGGGTCGTCATTTTCATCGAGCTTGGGCCTGTGGAGTGTGACATGAAGATCATATATCAGTGGGTGTAGAGTAGAAACAATTTGGTTATTTGGTTGGTTATTTGGTTATGGAAGGCCCCGGTATCACTGCAAACGAATTAAAATCTATAATTGGTCAACCGCCTGTGCCAGCGTAATCATCCGAATTAATATCTCATCTCCCAAACAAAGAAAGGTAACTGTAGTCCCCATCGTTGCAGTCTCTGCACATGCCAAAAGCCATAAGGTGAAACCGCACAAAAAGTGAACACAGCCAACTGTTCCCTGTCATACGATATCATCATTCATCGTAAACAATTGGAATATCGAAACATGATCAAAACGGATGAGACACACAGCTCACGGTGTGCACAGAGCACCTAACTCAGTAGCTCCTGCAACAAGCCGGACTTGTAATATGAGGAAACTGCAACAAGGAACATTTTTCATGTTCCCGCCACCTATCCACCATATACCGAAAGTCAACAGTAGAAACAATAAACTGGTATAATGTGAATTCAACGAATCCAAAATAATCGAGTGCGAATACAATAAACTGTGAACTTATGAAATGTGAACATAAATTTGCAAACTCGTGTAGGCTGAATATGACAAATCTGTGAATTTTGCAGCTAAATAAGTCAGACACAGGATAGCAAACACAGCAGTGAATTTAAAAACCTGGAAAAAATATGGAAATAAAAAAATGCTAAGCAAAAAAACTATACTTAGAATATTCAAGACGTATTATCAGCCCTTAAATATGCATGTGAAAGCAGGAAAACAACAAAAGAGATTGAGAGAAAACTAAACACTTTTGAAGTCAAATGCTCAAGAAGAATACTGTCTAGAATGGAATGAATTCAAGACTAATATAGAGATAAGAGAAATGGCCACGCAACCAAAGATCTCATCTACAATGGAATGAATTCAAGACTAATATAGAGATAAGAGAAATGGTCATGCAACCAACGATCTCATCTACAATGGAATGAATTCAAGACTAATATAGAGATAAGAGAAATGGTCATACAACCAACGATCTCATATACAATAGAATGAATTCAAGACTAATATAGGGATAAGAGAAATGGCCATGCAACCAAAGATCTCATCTACAATGGAATGAATTCAAGACTAATATAGAGATAAGAGAAATGGCCATGCAACCAATGATCTCATCTACAATGGAATGAATTCAAGACTAATATAGAGATAAGAGAAAAGGCCATGCAACCAACGATCTCATCTACAATGGATTGAATTCCATGGAATGAAAAGGATAGAGCCAATGTTACCTACCACTCGTATCGCAAGTGGTGACTAAAGTGTTTTGAAAGTGTCACCTCAACAGCTAAGTAGGACGTGGGAAATGCTGTGACAAGCAGTGTAGCAGATATGGGGAATTCCTGACTACAATAAAACTGGTTCCATGGAGATAACAGAATACAAAAAGAATACAATTAACGTAGTGTAAACACAACAGATAAACAAGTTACCCTATAAAACAAAAATAAACACAACAGATAAACAAGTTACCCCATAAAACAAAAATAAACACAACAGATAAACAAGTTACCCCATAAAACAAAAATAAACACAACCGCTCAACAAATAGACTCAAACAAGAATAATCATCATCGAGTGCCATCTCCACAACGAAGGTTCGCTACCATGGAGCGCCATTCAACCCTGTCTCTTGCTTTGATGGTGCAGATTGTCATAGGCTGACTTGTCCATCTTTTGATGTTACTCGTCCATGTTAGTCTTGGTCTGTCTCGTTTACCTTGTATTTTCCCTTCCATGATTACTTTTAGTTGGCTGCTGTGTTTTTTAACATGCCCCAAAAATCTCATTTGTCTTGTTTGAATTGTATTTAGTAGTTCTCTTTTCATTTTTAGTTGTTTTAAAACATCATTTGTTTTCTTTTCTTTCCATTCAATTCAATTCTTCCTATTTTACTAAAATCCACATTTCAAAGGCTTCAATTTACTGTTCTGTTTTCTTTTCTAATGTCCATGTTTCTGCACCAAACAGGAATATTGAGAAGATGTAACATTTAGCTATTCTTAGTTTTAGCCCTGGTGTTATTTGTTTTGATGTTAATATGTTCTTCATGACATTAAAATTACTTTTTGCCATTCCTATTCTTTTGTTTATTTCAGTTGTACATTTTCCATCACTGGTTATAGTATGTCCAAGGTAGTTGTAGCTCTGAACTGTCTCCAGGTCTATTCCTTTCACTCTGATATCCACTTGTGGGCTTTGAGCATTATCTTTGTCTCAAGTTAGTAAACAAAAAACACAAATGTAAACACTTACTTATTTTTCTCCTTGGCCTTCTTTTCTCGCTCTGTGACCGTCTGCCATGTCTTGCCAACCTCTGCCTTCCTCAACATCACCAGCACATACTCAGATTTTTTCTAAAGTAAGAAAACATAATCATACACATATATGACATCACTTAATCATACACATATATGACATCACTTAATCATACACATTTAAGATATCACATAATTTCTTGATGTTGCAACTTATTACTAACATATAAGACACAGGACACTTGTCTCCACCCCACCCTGCTGCTGTTACCCAAGAGCAATAAAGGAGTACTTGACTGTAACCCTTTCATTATTAAAGCACTCCCCAGTTTTTATTCCCTATTTCATGGCACCAAGCTATCCAGTATTTTCTCCCTTTGTCATTAGCTTTCTCTCTTTCCCTGTATTTTGCCAGTTGTAACCAAGTATTCCAACTTTCCTCTTCTCATGATGTCCCCGAAAAATGTTGATTGTTTCTTTCTGATGTTTTTTTTAGGAGCTCCCTTTTCTGTGTTGGCCTCTTTGAGAATTTCTTCATTGGTCGTTTCAGCTGTCCATGGAACTTTCAACATTTCTTCTGAAAATTTCATCTCTGTGGCCTTTAATCATCTTTTCATTTGTTTGTGTACTGTCCATGATTTGCGTCCATAGGTCAGAATTGGCTCTATATAGCAACGATGAACTTTCTTTTTTACATCTATTGACATAGACTTGTCGCACAAGACAGTTTTTATTTACTAAAATGCTATTTTCGTGTGAGCTGTTCTGCTTTTCATTTCTGTGGTGCATTTCCCGTCTGATGTTATTACTGTGCCCAAGTACTTGTTTCAGATTTGTTCCGTTCCATTTCATCATAAGCACTAGGAAACATAATAGCAGGAGAGGCCAACAGAAGAACAAAAGATGGATTGATGGAATATTAGAAACACTAGGAAACATAACAGCAAGAGAGGTCAACAGAAGAGCAAAAGATGAATTGATGGAATATTAGAAACACTAGGAAACATAACAGCAGGAGAGGTCAACAGAAGAGCAAAAGATGGATTGATGGAATATTACAAACACTATGAAACATAACAGCAGGAGAGGTCAACAGAAGAGCAAAAGATGGATTGATGGAATATTAGAAACACTAAGAAACATAACAGCAGGAGAGGTCAACAGAAGAACAAAAGATGAATTGATGAAATATTAGAAATACTAGGAAACATAACAGCAGGAGAGGTCAACAGAAGAACAAAAGATGGATTGATAGAATATTAGAAACACTAGGAAACATAACAGTAGGAGAGGTCAACATAAGAGCAAAAGATGGATTGATGGAATATTAGAAATACTAGGAAACATAACAGCAAGAGAGGTCAACAGAAGAACAAAAGATGGATTGATAGAATATTAGAAACACTAGGAAACATAACAGTAGGAGAGGTCAACATAAGAGCAAAAGATGGATTGATGGAATATTAGAAATACTAGGAAACATAACAGCAAGAGAGGCTAACAGAAGAGCAAAAGATGGATTGATGGAATATTAGAAACACTAGGAAACATAACAGCAGGAGAGACCAACAGAAGAACAAAAGATGGATTGATGGAATATTAGAAACACTTGGAAACATAACAGCAGGAGAGACCAACAGAATAGCAAAAGATGGATTGATGGAATATTAGAAACACTAGGAAACATAACAGCAGGAGAGGTCAGCAGAAGAGCGAAAGATGGATTGATGGAATATTAGAAACATTAGGAAACATAACAGCAAGAGAGGTCAACAGAAGAGCAAAAGATGGATTGATGGAATATTAGAAACACTAGGAAACATAATAGCAGGAGAGGTCAACAGAAGAGCAAAAGATGGATTGATGGAATATTAGAAACACTAGGAAACATAACAGCAAGAGAGGTCAACAGAAGAGCAAAAGATGGATTGATGAAATATTAGAAACACTAGGAAACATAACAGCAAGAGAGGTCAACAGAAGAGCAAAAGATGGATTGATTAAATATTAGAAACACTAGGAAACATAACAGCAAGAGAGGTCAACAGAAGAGCAAAAGATGGATTGATTAAATATTAGAAACACTAGGAAACATAACAGCAAGAGATGTCAACAGAAGAGCAAAAGATGGATTGATGAAATATTAGAAACTCTAGGAAACATAACAGCAGGAGAGGTCAACAGAAGAACAAAAGATGGATTGATGGAATATTAGAAACACTAGGAAACATAACAGTAGGAGAGGTCAACATAAGAGCAAAAGATGGATTGATGGAATATTAGAAACACTAGGAAACATAACTTATTCCTATGTGCAGCAGAAACGTGAGGAATGATAGAACATAAGATAGGAAGTTTGACTAAAAAAGATTGAAGTTCGCTGCCTTAAGAAGATTCTAAACATCCGCTTGGATCATCACATTACGAACAAAGATGTTGCCAGAAGATCAGGCATTAGCAACATCAATCAAGAAGTGAAATGAAGATGTTGGAAATGGCTAGGCCACATTCTATGAATGGAACAAACCAGGCTTCCGCACCTAGCATTAACATGGGCACCGCCTGGTAAACGAAGAAGAGAGACCGTTGGGGACATGGCGATAAACCATACATGATGAAATGAAAAAGACTGTAAGTCCTGGCAAAAGTTGTCCATACTTGCTCCAGACCAAATTGGGTGGAAGAGTCTTGTGAGTGCCCTATGATGGGTGGAAGAGTCTTGTGAGTGCCCTATGATAGGTGGAAGAGTCTTGTGAGTGCCCTATGATAGGTGGAAGTCTTTTGTGAGTGCCCTATGATAGGTGGAAGTCTCTTGTGAGTGTCCTATGATGGATGAAGGTATCTTGTGAGTGCCCTATGATAGGTGAAGCTATCTTGTGAGTGCCCTATGATGGGTGGAGGTATCCTGTGAGTGCCCTATGATAGGTGGAAGTCTCTTGTGAGTGCCCTTTGATGGGTGGAGATCTCTTGTGAGTGCCCTATGATGGATGGAGATCTCTTGTGAGTGCCCTATGATGGATGGAGATCTCTTGTGAGTGTCCTATGATGGATGAAGGTATCTTGTGAGTGCCCTATGATAGGTGAAGGTAACTTGTGAATTCCCATATGATGGGTGGAGGTATCTTGTGAGTGCCCTATGATAGGTGGAGGTATCTTGTGAGTGCCCTATGATAGGTGGAGGTATCTTGTGAGTGCCCTATGATAGGTGGAGGTATCTTGTGAGTGCCCTATGATAGGTGAAGGTAACTTGTGAATTCCCATATGATGGGTGGAGGTATCTTGTGAGTGCCCTATGATAGGTGGAGGTATCTTGTGAGTGCCCTATGATAGGTGGAGGTATCTTGTGAGTGCCCTATGATAGGTGGAGGTATCTTGTGAGTGCCCTATGATAGGTGGAGGTATCTTATGAGTGCCCTATGATAGGTGGAGGTATCTTGTGAATTCCCATATGATAGGTGGAGGTATCTTGTGAGTGCCCTATGATAGGTGGAGGTATCTTGTGAGTGCCCTATGATAGGTGGAGGTATCTTATGAGTGCCCTATGATAGGTGGAGGTATCTTATGAGTGCCCTATGATAGGTGAAGGTATCTTATGAGTGCCCTATGATAGGTAAAGGTATCTTGTGAGTGCCCTATGATAGATGAAGGTATCTTATGAGTGCCCTATGATATGTAAAGGTATCTTATGAGTGCCCTATGATATGTAAAGGTATCTTGTGAGTGCCCTATGATAGGTGGAGGTATCTTGTGAGTGCCCTATGATAGGTGGAGGTATCTTGTGAGTGCCCTATGATAGGTGGAGGTATCTTGTGAGTGCCCTATGATAGGTGGAGGTATCTTGTGAGTGCCCTATGATAGGTGGAGGTATCTTGTGAGTGCCCTATGATAGGTGGAGGTATCTTGTGAGTGCCCTATGATAGGTGGAGGTATCTTGTGAGTGCCCTATGATAGGTGGAGGTATCTTGTGAGTGCCCTATGATAGGTGGAGGTATCTTGTGAGTGCCCTATGATAGGTGGAGGTATCTTGTGAGTGCCCTATGATAGGTGGAGGTATCTTGTGAGTGCCCTATGATAGGTGGAGGTATCTTGTGAGTGCCCTATGATAGGTGGAGGTATCTTGTGAGTGCCCTATGATAGGTGGAGGTATCTTGTGAGTGCCCTATGATAGGTGGAGGTATCTTGTGAGTGCCCTATGATAGGTGGAGGTATCTTGTGAGTACCCTATGATAGGTGGAGGTATCTTGTGAGTGCCCTATGATAGGTGGAGGTATCTTGTGAGTGCCCTATGATAGGTGGAGGTATCTTGTGAGTGCCCTATTCTCAAACCAAGTTCAGAGGTCCAAGACGATATCCATCCAACACCATCCTCATCATCGGTGTTCTCATCTTCAATGCCTATCTACTATTAAAATCACAGAAAATATTTCAGTATCTTCCATCAACATCACATCTGCTATCATCTTTGACATGAAAATCATCTCAATTGAACATCTCTCAATCAAAGCCAGTTGCTGGACAAAACAGGTAGAGAAAATGATCGAACTCAGAAACTGTTCACACAAAACTCAACAAAATATACAATTTTGATAAAATCAACAATCCCTTTCTTTGTCTTCTTCTTCAATAATCACAGTTATCCAGATGTGGATTCCAGACTCAGCTCAGAATTTTGTGTGTTAATCCGTTTTTCCCTGGCAGCCATGAGCACAGGGGTCCCTCGCCACATAGGCAGATAACTCTGTCTTCAGAGGTACTCATATTTTTTTCCGTCGATGAGTAATTGATGTTTCAAGCTGGACCTCACTGCTGAGACCAGGGGTGGTTGCCGCAGAGAGAAATCATAAATAAAAATCCTAACTGGTGCAGCTGGTATTTGAACCAACAACCTCTCTATCTCGAGGCCGGCATCTTGCCTCAAGACCAACCAGTCCCCTGGACTCTTATTAAGCTGCTGTCTGTTTAAGTGATTTTAGGTGCCCTGTAGAGTTTCTAGGGAAGTGGGTGTGGAAGGTGGGCACATTGACCTCCTCAGGTCTGTGTACTGGGGGGCAGTCCTGAAGGATGTGTTTTATTGCCATGTTATCTAGGAACAACCCCTTAGATTTGCATCAGGTAAAAATGGAAAGAAAATTTGTTTACTGAACTATCGGGTGTCATAATTTTTTTAATGTGCTGCAGAATCTATTTTAAAAATATAAATTCAGTATGTAAGGAAACAAGTATCAAAATAACACATTAAATCATTTCAGGAGTGTGAAGTTACTGGTGCAGACATTCACTTCCAGGTCAGTTAATGATCAAATCAAACAAAAACCATGTCCTATTTTGAAGTCAAAGTGCAACCTACCTTACAATAACAATCTTTTGGGGCGATGTCTTCACACAGCCTGGCAATATATAACTGGCAAGTTTTGTTGGGAAACTGGACTCGTACGGTCACAGACCTGTGAATATGTTCACGAGTCAGTGAGAAATAGAGTATGAAGGTAAAGGATGTCACATGCTTGCTTTATGACAGAATCGTAACCTAGGGTTAACTACCTTGCAAATAGTGTCAAATCATTGGACAGCTATCACCACTATTGTCCAATAAGGAAATAACTAGGTTAGACGGTCAAGATATGTGGCCAAACCATTTCATTTTGCATTTCTTGAGAATAGTAAAAAAATCATCATATACTCTGATTGCTAGCTGTATTCTTTTGTATCCTTTATACTTTTTCATTTGTGATACGATCTAAGTAAGAGATGACCAAAACCTTACAATAACATTTGTGATACGATCTAAGAAAGAGATCTCCAAAACCTTACAATAACATTTGTGATACGATCTAAGTAAGAGATGTCCAAAACCTTACAATAACATTTGTGATATGATCTAAGTAAGAGATGTACAAAACTTTAAGATAACATTTGTGATACAATTTAAATAAAAGATGCACAAAACCTTCATCATCATAATGTGCTGTACCGGTTAGCGTTGGCGATCATGTTTTTCCACAATCCTCTATCTACAGTGCATCATATCAGTTCTGTTGTTGACTGTTTTCCATGCCATGACACCAAGCTATCCATTTTTTTCTCTCTTTGTCATCCGCTATCTCTCTTTCCTTTTATTTTGCCTGTTGTAACCAAGTATTCCAACTTTCCTTTTCTCATGATGTGTCTAGAAAATGTTGATTGTTTCTTTCTGGTGTTTTTTAAGAGCTCCCTTTTTGTGTTGTCCTCTTTGAGAACTTTCTCGTTGATCTTTTTAGCTGTCCAGGGAACTTTCAACGTTCTTCTGAGAAACCTTACAATAACATTGTATCTCCATGTCCTGTATATTTTCTTCTGTAGCTCTCCTCTAAGAGAATTAAAGTGTCTGTCTGTCTGTGTCTAACAGGCTTAAAGAACATGCTGCGACTCAATCCACACTAGGATGGCAATGACTACACCAGTTGGAGATCGCACCCTTTGACTCTACATCTGAGAGCCCTACACTAAGGTTTCATAGAAACAAAGTTGAACGCATTCGAAAATAAATGTCTAAGGAAAATACTTGGTATAGCGTGGAACGAATTCAAAACAAACGAGGAAATTAGAGAAATCGCCAATCAACCACTAATATCTTCAGTAATCAAGAAAAGACGATGGTCATATGTTGGACATGTGATGAGAAGAGATAATAACCGAATAGCAAAGCAAGCCCTCATATGGGAAACAACTGTCAAGAGGAAAAGAGGAAGACCCAGAGAGACACTGAGAATAACATTGATGAGAGAGGCAAGAGCAGCAGGAATCGGCTCCCTCAATGAGATAGAGTTGCTGCGAGATTTGATAAAAAATCTTTACAAGGATTGAAAACTGCTTGAATAAAAATTAAGATAAGAGAAGGAGTATCTGGGTCTATGTCCTATGAGCCAGCTATGGCTCGAAAGGTCAACAGATAGACACCAAGGTACGATGCCGTGCTTTAAAGCAGTTTTTGGCTCATTATTTTTGTTCTAATTCTTCTACCCCAAGGGCCATCATCATCAGGTCGCATGTCCTTTACAGAACATTACGTTCACCGCAGCATGTCTAAGAGAATCTCTCTCTCTAGCCAGATCTACCACCACTTCTGCTGATCATATGACAAATATGTTGCAATTTTTTTTGGTCCCCTTGCTTTGTAGGTCCAAGTCATCGAAGATTAGAAGATTTTGTTGTTGCCCTACTAGTGACAACAGGGCATATCAGCCACTGACTGCTCATCAGTTCATGGCCACATAAAAGATAATGAGGACATCATTCCACATAAGAGATGTCCGCCTCTCCATGATCTCTCTCTTTTACCTTTCAGCTCCCTGTGGAGCATAGGTCTTCAACAAAGACTTTCAGCTCCCTATGAGCATAGGTCTTCAACAAACACTTTCAGCTCCCTGTGGAGCATAGGTCTTCAACAAAGACTTTCAGCTCCCTATGAGCATAGGTTTTTAACAAACACTTTCAGCTCCCTGTGGAGCATAAGTCTTCAATGAACACTTTCAGCTCCCTGTGAAGCATAGGCCTTCAACAAACACTTTCAGCTCCCTGTGGAGCATAGGCCTTCAACAAACACTTTCAGCTACCTGTGGCACATAGGCCTTCAACAAACATTTTCAGCTCCCTGTAGAGCATAGGCCTTCAACAAACACTTTCAGCTCCCTGTGGAGCATAGGTCTTCAACAAAGACTTTCAGCTCCCTATGAGCATAGGTCTTCAACAAACACTTTCAGCTCCCTGTGGAGCATAGGTCTTCAACAAAGACTTTCAGCTCCCTATGAGCATAGGTTTTTAACAAACACTTTCAGCTCCCTGTGGAGCATAAGTCTTCAATGAACACTTTCAGCTCCCTGTGAAGCATAGGCCTTCAACAAACACTTTCAGCTCCCTGTGGAGCATAGGCCTTCAACAAACACTTTCAGCTCCCTGTGGCACATAGGCCTTCAACAAACATTTTCAGCTCCCTGTTGAGCATAGGTCTTCAACATTCAACAAACACTTTCAGTTCCCTGTGGAGCATAGGTCTTCAACAAACACTTTCAGCTCCCTGTGGAGCATAGGTCTTCAACAAACACTTTCAGCTCCCTGTGGAGCATAGGTCTTCAACAAACACTTTCAGCTCCCTGTGGAGCATAGGTCTTCAACAAACACTTTCCAGGTCATTCTGTTTCTTGCCATTCTTTAACAAACACTTTCCAGGTCATTCTGTTTCTTGCCATTCTTTTAAGATCATTCCATGTCTTCCCCATCATCTTCATCTCTGCTTCTCCAAGAATTCCTTGGTCTTCCTCTTTGTCTTTTCCCCTGGGGATTCCAAAAAAGGGCCTGTTGTGTAATACTCTCAGTTGGCTTCCGCAGTGTGTGTCCTATCCAGCGCCATCATCTTCGCTGTATCTCTTTATCCACTGGTATTAGACTAGCACATTTCCGTAATTCTAAGTTAGTGATTTTGTCCTGCCATTTCCATCCTTTTATTCTGCGTAAGCATCCATTAATAAAAGTATGTATCTTCATGATTGTCAATTTTTCTGTTCTCCATGTTTCACAGCCATATAATAGGACATACTTAACATTTGAGTTGAACATTTTTATTTTTGTATTTAACCTAATTTCTTTGGATTTCCATATGTTTCCCAGTGCAATGAAAGCTCCTCTTGCTTTTGATATCCTTATCTTGGTATCATTTTCTGTTCCTCCCTCTTTATCTATATTACTGCCAAGATATATGTCAGATTGTACGTCTAGTAGAGGTATTTCTCCTAATTTTTCTCTGTGATCTGACCAGACCCAAACTCAAACGGACTCACACAAACTATATCGAGACACAGCACAGCTGTTTGTCACTGATACCTTTGTTGATTTCCTCAGTTGTATCTTCCCATAAAGATGAAACACACAAACATCGTCTATTCTACATTTAAAGTGATTATAAGAAGCTGTATCTTCAAATGTAACAACTTTTTTCGTTAAAAATTAAAAATACACAGGGCTTTGTTTTCTATATAACGATGACTTCCTTAGTGTTTACTTCAGTAATACCGCTGCTACTTGATGTTTGTATTTCGTCCTTAGTGTTTACTTTAGTATTGTTTTTGTTTTGGTTGTTTCGTTATTAGTTTTGTGTGTGTGTTTTGTTTGTTTGTTCCTGATGAAGGCCTATTGGGCCGAAACGTTGTTTAGTCTGTGTCGTCCACTTATCACGTAAAGCTTCTTACATACCATTTTTTTTTTTTTAATTTTTCCTCACATTCAGCTTTACTGCAGCTTCGCATTTTTATGCCTTAACCCTTCTTTGGTTTTGCCTTTTAGGGTAACTCTGCTAGAAAGGGGTTACGGCAAAGAAATGCAAATAAATGCATAAAAATGTGAAGCTGCAGTAAAGCTGAATGTGAGGGAAAATAGAAAAAAATGGTATGTTAGAAGCTTTACGTGATTAGTAGATGACCCAGATTTGAACGACGTTTCGGCTCGATAGGCCTTCAGCAGGAACAAACAAAAAACACGCACACACAGATATGTAAGTAAATAAAACTGATCCTACATAGCTAACTAGTGAACGAAACATCCAAAACAAAAATAATCGAAATTGGTTAAAGAAAATAAAAATGACTTCCCTGTGTCGTGGACCGTGGTCAGAATGGAAAAGGGATGGTCCCACGAGTGTAGCTGTAATTATACCCTCAGGTCAGGTGAAGGGTTCTAAAAATACACGAGTGAGGGGAACGCTGTCTAGATTACCTCGATTGCAAAGACACTGACAATGTCTGAAACTCTGCTAGAATTTTGTGACACAAATTATTACGCGACTTGTGATGACAATGAGGTTTTCCAAAATATTGTAAAAAAACAACATCAAAATACCCTGTTACTATTGTTTGTTTTTGCTTTCTATGAAGAAAAACCTATCTGGACTAATAATTTAAGAAACTGTTCATTATTCTGTGATATTTCACTGCTGACAATATTCATTTAAGTTTAAAAAAAAAAGTTTTAAACAAGTCACATCGATCACAACCGTTGATGGTAAAAAAAAGTCAGAGAGACCTACATATTTAAACATGATTAAGAGAAAACTACACGTTGCAAAGCGATTTTAAAATAACACCAGTAATACCTATGTAGGTCACAATTTATTGACATTTCAACGGTGTCTTTTATTTTAACTCTTTTTATCCAACAACACAGTAGGAAGAGTAGATATCTAGGTCAGGTTAATTGTGTATATAAGCCAAAATTAGAGGCCAACACAGAATATAGTAGACTAAGGAAAATCCATTGGCCATAGATACAACACTACCGACAAAACTATATGGACCACTGCAAGAATTACAAAAGACAGTAAAATTTATACAGGAAACGACATTGCAGATAAAGACAATACTTCAGGCGAACGAAAGATAGATAGATAGAGGCCAGCTGCTCTCTAAAACTACCATTATAAATGATAACTCCCTTATTGTATGTGCTACAAAAGGGAATATTTCAGAGAATAACATAAAATTATCAAATTAATATAATTAAATTTTGTTTTAAGTGTTCGCAGAAGAAGATGATTAAAAAAAAAAAACATTTTGGAACTATATTTTACAGAGCTATAACGATCTTTGATGATCTGTGCACTGCACCAAAACAAGGGACACAACTAAAAGTTTGCTAACAAGGCCCTGTGTATAGCACTCCCCAAAAACTCTCCGATTCGCCAATCTGTGATCTTTTTGCTACGATCATTAACTTCTTAAATATAATACAAAGAAAAGTATTGTGTTTGGTGTCAAAAGTTGGAACCACTCCCATTAAATGTCAATTTTAAAATGAGGGGAATGTTCTAGGCTCAGGACGACAGCATCCATAAATGTTGCACAATTTATAGTAATGTAACGAAAATGCCATTTTGAGATGAAAACAAACAACTGTGACAAGTACTTTCATAACATTCTGACAGATCAACAGAAAACAAAGAAATCAACAAGCAACAAAAGACATCAACAAGCAACAACAGGCATCAACAAACAACAACAGACAACAACAACAGACATCAACAACAGGCATCAACAATCAACAACAGGCATCAACAATCAACAACAGATATCAACAAACAACAACAGACATCAACAAACAACAACAGACATCAACAAACAACAACAGACATCAACAGACATCAACAACAGGCATCAACAATCAACAACAGATATCAACAAACAACAACAGACATCAACAATCAACAACAGACATCAACAAGCAGTCTGAACCAGTATTCAAACCCGCCCCCCTTGATACAAGGTCATACCACTAGAAACCTGCACTTTGTCTTCCACCACCGTGTCTCAAGCTGCAATCAATATTACATTTATTTCTGTCATTAAATGGACTTACCTCTCAGAGAAATCTGCCACAATGTTGCTGTCGGTGACTGCACTAAGGTTTCCTAGTGTTAGATACAATTTCAGGAACTTGTCCGACTGATCCCAAGCTGCAGAGACACAAATTGGCATTACTACCACTTCACCCCTCTGGTAGCATTATTATCGCGTAACCCCTCTGGTAACATTACTATCACCTGACCCCTCTGGTAGCATTATTATCGCGTAACCCCTCTGGTAACATTACTATCACCTGACCCCTCTGGTAACATTACTATCACCTGACCCTCTGGTAACATTACTATCACCTGACCCAGCTGGTAACATTACTATCACCTGACCCCACTGGTAACATTACTATTACCTGACCCCTCTGGTAACATTACTACCACCTGACCCCTCTGGTAACATTACTATCACCTGACCCCTCTGGTAACATTACTAACACCTGACCCCTCTGGTAACATTACTATCACCTGACCCCGCTGGTAACATTACTATTACCATACCCCTCTGGCAGCATTGCTATCACCTGACCCTTCATGCAACTTTACTATCACCTGACCTCTCTGGTATCACTGCTACCACCTGACCCCTCAGGTACCATTACAACCACTGGTATAGCTCTAGGAATTACAGCACACAAAGGCGTCTCAACGACTTCAAGATGGAAGCATGTCAGGTCTCTATTTTCTTGCTCAGATTGATTTTTCTGCCCCTAAAGCCATAACGAGGAGCAAAGCAGGATCTTGACTAGCTATTAGTCATTTATCCTCATACAAATAATCAGCTATAAGTTGCTCATTGCCTGTAGATCAAGTCCTGTCTGGCTTTTTGAGCCCAGTGGGCTCATCAGCCCTGGCCAGGATCCGTCCTACAAGAAGGAAAACTTCTACATCAAACAAATATCCAGACTGCTGAAGGCAGAGTGTGTCTTCCACAGCACAGGTTTAAGGGGCACACATATACGAGTGCTGCCCTTGAGATTTGCACATCTTGTTCCATGATATTGTTCTTACCCCTTCATATACGAGTACTGACAATGAGACCAGCTCATTTTGTGTCATAATTTTCTTACCCCTCCATATATATATATATATATGAGTACTCACCATACGACTAGCTCATCTTGTGACATGATGTTGTTATGTTATAGTGTGACTGATCCAGGAAGGATAAAATGGCAATCAGAGGAAGAATAGAAGAAGAATATGACGAACGTGAGAGGAAGAATAACTTGTGGTTGGAGTAGAATAACTAAGGAAACATAAGAATTAGCGAGCGTAAATTAGTCCACCGAACTCAGAACAATGAGACGTAACAAGCTTTGAGATTAGACAGACATAGAATATCAGCACACCTTTTAACCGAGAGTTTGCTGGTCAGACTTTGAAATATTAGGAGATAGCCAGCCAACGAGGTTACATAATCACAACTGCACAGGGGAATTCCAGGCACCGAGGCATCTTGTGGTGTCCAGCGGTAGAAAATGCTGAGTTCTCTCTGAGTAAGAGATCAAAGGATAGGGAGCCACAGAATGGGAGATCAAAGTAAACTCTGAGGAAACATAGATTGGTCTAGGGGACCAATGGCAGCTTGTATATATGTAACTAATAGGAGTGATTGACAGATGTTGAGGCTTCACGGTAATTGACAGGCGATGGACAGACAAGCAGCCAATGTGTTGATAATCTTAACAAAGTTCTTAAGACAGACCACGCCTGTATCCAAGAATAGGCGTTGTCTTAATGGGAAACAAAAACCCAGGGACAGGACTTGCTAGAGGAGTTCCCTTGAAGGTTTTGAAAGCAACAGCAAGAATGTAAAGTCAAACTAATTTAGGAAACTGCTTCAGGCAGTGAAGTTAGGTAGTTAAAAACAGTTCGCTCAGAGATTTTGGGATATACACATTTTAAAGTGAGGAATTAGAATAGTTTTGAGAAGTCATCAGTCGAACTGTAGAAACATCAGGATAGAAATTAGTAATTCTTAGAGATTGATCAATGGTGTTATTACAATCGGTTATTTATCAGCAAGAGAAATTTTCTTAGAGATTCTATAACGCCCTTACGGATCACAAGAGAAAAGATTGTGTGAATTGAACATATAATTACAAGCTAACCACTAGATATTGTCAAAGAACTTTCGTACGATCACAAGGAGTTACTTGTATAAACACCGCCGACTGGTTCTACAAGGTAACATAGCCGAATATAGAATTAAGGAACATTGCGGATTGAGTTAGAAGAATGTTGTTATGTAATATGGAGATTATGAATAAAGACTTGTATCTTGTTACTACAATGATGAGTTATGTGTCCATCTACCAAATGAACATACTAATTACAAGATGCACAAGGAATATATTGTCAATAAAAAAGAACTTGATGTTACAGGATTCCTATCCCTCCATATACAGGTATAGACCATGAGACCAGTACATCTTGTGTCATGATGTTATTCATATACCTCCATATACGAGTAATGACCATAAGACCAGCTCATCTTGTGTCATGATGTTGTTCCTACCCCTCCTTATATGAGCTCAGACCATGAACTAGCTCATCTTGTTTCATGATGTTATTCCTACCCATAAACTAGCAAGAAGCTGGAAATATAAACAGACTCACCGTAATTGATAATATTTTCCTGATAGTTCTGTGTGTTATCCCCTGCTCCGGTGCTACCAGAAGATTTACTGCTAGCGGCGGCCTTAGTTCCTTGAGCAACCTTCTCAAGATTGAGGATATCTCGACGAATCCGATCTATTTCCCGGGATAGTGCTTCCTGAACCTTTGGCCTTTTTGCTGCTGTGTTGAGCTGCTCGTACTCCTCTAGGTCAAGCTTCAACTGTTGAATATGATGTTAATTTGTTATTCATAAACATGGACAATCAATATTTTGTCATTTGACTCAAGACAAACTGAATACATATACACAATAATACAGAAAAATGTAGGGATAAAAAGATATCAGACAGCACTTGAAATGGAAACAGTAACTTAAAGTTGACTGTGCTAGGAGCAGTGACAAAGAGAGGATCAAGATCCTATTCCACCTTTCCATGGTGGCTCTGAGAACAGTCTAACCTGTCTGGCCAAGCAAAGGCGGACCTGGTAACCAAGAATGGCTTGCTGACTTCAAATCAGTCTGGCTGGGTGGTGCACAAGAATGACTTGCTGACTTCAAATCAATCAGGATGGGTGGTGCACAAGAATGTCTTGCTGACTTCAAATCAATCAGGATGGGTGGTGTACAAGAATGGCTTGCTGACTTCAAATCAAACAGGATGGGTGATGCACAAGAATGACTTGCTGACTTCAAATCAATCAGGATGGGTGGTGCACAAGAATGGCTTGCTGACTTCAAATCAATCAGGATGGGTGGTGCACAAGAATGGCTTGTTGACTTCAAATCAATCAGGATGGGTGGTGCACAAGAATGGCTTGTTGACTTCAAATCAATCAGGATGGGTGGTGTACAATAATGGCTTGTTGACTTCAAATCAATCAGGATGGGTGGTGTACAAGAATGGCTTGTTGACTTCAAATCAATCAAGATGGGTGATGTACAAGAATAGCTTGTTGACTTCAAATCAATCAAGATGGGTGATGTACAAGAATGGCTTGTTGACTTCAAATCAATCAAGATGGGTGATGTACAAGAATAGCTTGTTGAAGTCAGATCAGTCTGGTTGAGTGATGTACAAGAATAGCTTGTTGAAGTCAGATCAGTCTGGTTGGGTGATGTACAAGAATAGCTTGTTGAAGTCAGATCAGTCTGGTTGGGTGATGTACAAGAATAGCTTGTTGAAGTTAGATCAGTCTAGGTTGAGTGGTGCCCAAGAATGGCCTGTTGAAGTTAGATCAGTCTAGGTTGAGTGATGTACAAGAATAGCTTGTTGAAGTTAGATCAGTCTAGGTTGAGTGATGTACAAGAATGGCCTGTTGAAGTTAGATCAGTCTAGGTTGAGTGATGTACAAGAATGGCTTGTTGAAGTTAGATCAGTCTGGTTGAGTGGTGCCCAAGAATGGCCTGTTGAAGTCAGATCAGTCTAGAAGATGGATAGATGCAGTGACAGAGACATGTAACAACAAAGGAAAATCGCTAATTCAGACAGTTCGAGCAGCTCAAGAACGACAAATGATATAAACCACGACACCTTTTAGGTATCAGTGAGAAAGAGAAAAGAAGAAGATGGATAGATGCAGTGACAGAGACATGTAACAACAAAGGAAAATCACTAATTCAGACAGTTCGAGCAGCTCAAGAACAACAAATGATATAACCACAACACCTTTTAGGTATCAGTGAAAAAGAGAAAATAAGAAGAAGATGTTTGATCAAACCCCCGACGTGCGTTTCAATTAAAAAGTATGATGCTGACGTAAAAACGGGACTGCTTTTTTAAAATATAAATTTGGCCAATTTTCAAGAAATTGTTTTTATTTTCCTTATGAAGGGGGAAGTTTCGTTGGCTGTCGGTGAGACATCAAACAAACCTTTGTAACACGGGATAGGCAGAAAACAACGCCAAGTAGCCGAACGTACTGGCTGGACTGATGGCCCACGTGTCAATAGACAAAGTAATACATCCAGAGTTTATATTCATAAATATAAACTTTAGCCTCCGGCAAAGCCCCTAGAGTCTAGGAGTTCTATTTTGCGTGTTAATCCATTTTCTCCTGGCAGCCGCTTACACAGGGGTCCCTCACCTTACAGGCAGATAAGTCCATCTTCGTAGGTACTCATATTTTTTCCGTCGATGAGTAATTGACGTTTCAAGCCAGGCCTGACAGCTGAGACCAGGGGTTGTTGCCGTAGAAAGAAATCAAAACTAAAAAGGGTGGTTGCCATAGAAAGAAATCAAAACTAAAAAGGGTGGTTGCCATAGAAAGTAATCAAAACTAAAAAGGGTGGTTGCCATAGAAAGAAATCAAAACTAAAAAGGGTGGTTGCCATAGAAAGAAATCAAAACTAAAAAGGGTGGTTGCCATAGAAAGTAATCAAAACTAAAAAGGGTGGTTGCCATAGAAAGAAATCAAAACTAAAAAGGGTGGTTGCCATAGAAAGTAATCAAAACTAAAAAGGGTGGTTGCCATAGAAAGAAATCAAAACTAAAAAGGGTGGTTGCCATAGAAAGAAATCAAAACTAAAAAGGGTGGTTGCCATAGAAAGAAATCAAAACTAAAAAGGGTGGTTGCCATAGAAAGTAATCAAAACTAAAAAGGGTGGTTGCCATAGAAAGAAATCAAAACTAAAAAGGGTGGTTGTCATAGAAAGAAATCAAAACTAAAAAGGGTGGTTGCCGTAGAATGAAATCAAAACTAAAAAGGGTGGTTGCCATAGAAAGAAATCAAAACTAAAAAGGGTGGTTGCCATAGAAAGAAATCAAAACTAAAAATCCCAACGTTGCAGCTGGGATTTGAACGCACAACCCCTCTGTCTCGAGGCCAGTGTCTTACCTAGAGACCAACAAGTCCCAGAGTCAGGAAATGATTAAAAAAAAAAAGTAAAGTACTCCCGTCACGCCAAGTGGCGTATAGGGAATATGGTGTTAGTGACCATAATTTTTACAGACCCTCGGCACATGATTTTTGAGAGGAAATGATTACCGCATCAAATTCCCATGTCTCTCCATATGTAAACACAAAGCAATGTAAAAAAGTTCAAAGTAAATACTAATTCCCAAACTCAAAATGTTCATTAGTGCTCGTAATTTTTATGATTTTACGGATAGGTCACATAATTTAGGGTTAATGGTGAGAAAAGGAGCATTCATCAACTAAATCAAAGTAAAATAAACAAATAAAATTTGACTGACACAAGGTTACAGCCAGTAATCTAAAAAATCTAGACTGTCAAACATTACTACAGGATTTTTCAATGTTTGACCAACTAAGAAATAACTGGCTGATAACATTACAATCAAAGTTGTACACAGACTAGCTCCACATATAATATTTGCTCAAAGATGCAACATTACAATCAAAGTTGTACACAGACGAGCTCCACATATAATATATGCTCAAAGATGCAACATTACAATCAAAGTTGTACACAGACGAGCTCCACATATAATATTTGCTCAAAGATGCAACATTACAATCAAAGTTGTACACAGATTAGCTCCACATATAATATTTGCTCAAAGATGCAAAATTACAATCAAAGTTATACACAGACTAGCTCCACATATAATATTTGCTCAAAGATGCAACATTACAATCAAAGTTGTACACAGATTAGCTCCACATATAATATTTGCTCAAAGATGCAACATTACAATCAAAGTTATACACAGACTAGCTCCACATATAATATTTGCTCAAACATGCAACATTACAATCAAAGTTGAATACAGTGCTTGATCTGGTACTTCAATCCAAAAAAAAATAACATTTCCATTAGCGATTGACTAGAACCTGCCATCAGCATCCTACTTCAGACATTAAAATATCAAAGGTCAGAATTAGAATTGTTTGAAATGATATCTCTATCATCTGATCAATGAATACTTATCATTGAATTTTAGAATGTTGAGCGTACTAACAGTAACAATTGCTTCTGTGGCTTTTTTTTTAAAGTAAACGTACTAATATGACATCTTATGCCACAAAGCTATGTCAAAAAAAGTGAGAAAGAGCACATCAGTGCTATATAGTGCCAATTCTGACCTATGAAAGTGAATCGTGGACAGTAAACAACAAAAATTAAAAGATAGATAGATAGAGGCCACAGAGATAGGATTTCTCAGAAGAATGTTGAAAGTTCCCTGGATAGCAAAAAAGACCAATGAGAAAATTCTCAAAGAGGCCAACATAAAAATGGAGCTCCTAAGAAACATCAAAAAGAAACAATCAACATTTTTCAGGAACATCATGAGAAGAGGAAAGTTGGAATACTTGGTTACAACTGGCAAAATACAGGGAAAGAGAGATCAAGGACAACAAAGCGAGAAGATACTAGATAGCTTGGCGTCATGGCATGGAAAACAGTCAACAAAACTGATACGATGCACAGTAGACAGAAGTTTGTGGTTGGACATGATAGCATACGCCAACCGGAATGGCACATGATGATGATGACTAATATGGCCTTTGGCATCTTGAAAGATGGTAGGTAGCAAGATTTCATGATAAGTCAGTAGTTTGGTAAAAATTATCATCATCATTGAGTGCCGTCTCCGCAACGAAGGTTGGCTACCATGGAGCGCTATTCTGCTCTATCTCTTGCTTTGATGGTGCAGGTTGTCATCGATTGATTTGTCCATCTTTTGATGTTACTCGTCCATGTTAATCTTGGTCTGCCTCTGCCTCTTTTACCTTGTATTTTCCCCTCCAGGATTACTTTCAGTAGGCTGTTGTGTCTTTTAACATGGCCCAAGAATCGCATTTGTCTTGTTCTAATTGTGTTCAGAAGTTCTTTTTTCATTTTTAGTTGTTTTAAGACTTCATCGTTTGTTTTCTTTTCCTTCCATCCAATTCTACCTATTCTTCTATAAATCCACATTTCAAAGGCTTCAATTCTCTGTTCTGTTTTCTTGTCTAATGTCCATGTTTCAGCACCATATAGGAATATTGAGAAGATGTAACATTTTGCTATTCTTAGTTTTAGCTTTGGTGTTATTTGTTTTGATGTTAGTATGTCCTTCATGACATTAAAATTACTTTTTGCCATTCCTATTCTTTTGTTTATTTCAGTTGTACATTTTCCATCACTGGTTATAGTATGTCCAAGGTAGTTATAGTTCTGAACTGTCTCAAGGTCTATTCCTTCAATTTTGATATCCACTTGTGGGTTTTGAGTATTTTCTTTGTTTATGATCATAGTTTTAGTCTTCTTGATGTTCATATCTAGTCCATATTCTCCATGGCTTCCTCTGGACTAGTAGGTAAAAATATTAGTGTCTTATGCTGGATGCTGTTTTGCTGAACAGCTTCTCTCATAGCTGAATCAGTCAATCGACAGATCCATCCACAGAACAAACAAGATGTATTTGTGGTGACTGGCCTCGTCCTTTCTCCTGCTCCTTTTGTCTTCTGAACTTGATATCAGCACTGCCTCGAAAGTTGCTGTGCATTTTTTTTTTCTCCACGACTCCATGTGCTACGATCTACTGCCAGATCCTCCCAGTTTCTTTCACTGATAGAGAATTCCCTCAAGGAAGCCCTGTAAACATCCTTATATCTCTGTACTGGTCTGTCCTTTGGTTTCTTTCCGTCCATAAGTTCGCCATACAATAATTGTCTGGGAATATGAATGTTTGCTATTCTTCTTACATGACCCAGCCACCTTAGTCTACAACTCCTAAGTGTTGTCATGATCTATGGGATTTTGGCTCGTTGTAAGACATTAGAGTTAGTTACTTTGTCCTGCCGTTTGATGTTCATAATCTTGCGACGGCAACGTACATGAAAGCTGTTTAACCTTTTCTCCTGCCCTGCATACTGCATAGGTAGTCCAAGTTTCTGATCCGTACAGAAGTGTACTACTAAGCACACAACTTTGGTAAATTTGAATCTTAGTCCTGGGTGTTAATTTGTTGTTGGCTTATGCTTTATCTTTAAATTTACCAAATGTGGAAGCAGCCTTCCTACTAAATACTAAACGTGACTTTAGTTAGGTCTAATTAAAATTAAATTCTAAAACAATATATATTGATAGATTAGTGAACTACTACCAGTTTGAAACTGAAACTAATGAAAGTTTTAATTCATTTTAATAATAATTTAGAAGTAAATAGTGCATGTAACTTATATTGATTTATACAGTATTATAGTCACTAAACTAAATCTACAGTTTATTTACAGTCTTTAAATCATTCTAATTCTATCACTTTCACTTGACTTTTTTTCCGTTTTCAATGTTAACAAAAATTATAACAATCTTACTAAAATACTTTAATTATTAAGCTCAGCCTCAACTGAGCTCAAACGAAACGACTCAAAAACTGAAAGTGATTTGACTTCAGGACAAGACAAATGAACAAATCAATATCATCTTTACTTTATACTTTATGATCTTTCTTGTAATCTACCACCACGGCAGAGTTCTGACATGATGTTAAATTGTTATTAAATGAATTAAAATGTCCCATTAGTTTCAATTCGAAAAATTACTTTTTATTAGCAAAAATAGAAAACACGAAAAAAATATTATTATATTGTAAGTTTCAGTTTCAGTGTCTGGAGTGTGGTCGCAATTTGAATCTCGGTGCTTTTTTTTATTCCTAGTTCTCTCTACTAGTCTGACTAGTCTCTACTACTAACTTCTTACTTCAATTTTAAATTGCACGTTGTTATAATATCGCAATCGTATACCAACCTCGTCCACATTTGCTTGAGCCATTATCTGTAGAATGAGTAAACAATCAGCCTTAAATTAATGGAGGTACAATTAAATGTAAAACTGTTAGAATGTGTGAAACTAAAATGATTGACGAGTCAGTAGATGCTACCGGCTGGCGACCACCATGAGGGAAGATCCCCTACTACTTCCAGAAGTTTCCTGGAAACTCGTCACGCAGGCGTTAAACGTTTCGCCTTTTTGTTTTTAGAATTAAGAATTATTCATTTGTATTTATTAATACAAATGGAGCCGCGATAGCTCAGTGGTTAGTGAACTGGACTACAAAAGACAAGGGGTAGGGTTCGATCCCAACCGACGGCTTCCTGGTTCACCCAGCCTTAAATGGGTACCGGATTTTTTTTCTGGGAAAGTAAAACAGCACGGGCGTAATACCGACCACATTACCCCAAAAATCATGTACTGAAGGTCTGTAAAATATAGGGTCACTAACACCATATTTCCCTATATGCCACTTGGCGTGACGGGGGTACTTTACTTACTTTTTATTTATTAATACAAATCTAATGTAAATTAGCGGGGTAGAGTTCTGCCCTACCAAAGGAGGAGTAAGACGTCTCCTTTCCTCCGCTAGTCTTCGGGACACCCCTGGGCAAGGTGGAGCTCCCGTTCAGCCCTCTATCAGGGTTATGTGAAGCCATTGGAGCAGGTGGTAGATGGTGTAGTGGGAGTAGCCGACAAGTAGTGTCGGTTATGGTCCCCACACCGGGATGGCAGGCAGAGGATCTCATGTATAGAGACAATGGCTGCGATCTCCGACTAGTACAGTCACTGCCAAGAAGGAAAGGAATGGCAAACTACCTTCTTAAATTGCCTGGACCAATCATGACAAATCACAAATGGGACAGGAAAAGACAATGGAAATATGGACAGAATATATCAGTCAACTCTATGATGATGAAAGACCAGAATTAAACAATCCAAATGAAGACACAGGACCACCAATAATGCAGAGTGAAGAGAAGGACACAATTCAACACATGAAAAGAGGCAAACCTCCAGGTCCTGACACTATAACAATCGAAGAGATAAATGCATTAGGAGAGTTGGGAGTACAAGTCATAACAAAATTACTCAATGACATATATAACACTGGACTCATACCCGAAAATCTACTAAAATCTATCTTTGTAGCCATACCGAAGAAGTCAGGCGCCACTGATTGTGAAGACCATCGCACTATTAGTCTCATGAGCCATATGACTAAAATATTACTAAGAATAATCATGAGACGTGTAAGGAACAAAATAAAACCAGAAATAAGTGAGGAACAATGTGGATTTGTGGAAGGAAAGGGCACCAATAATACAATATACATCTAAAGAACATTGATAGAAAGATCTATAGAGGTAAAGAAAGATCTATATATGTGCTTTATAGACTACACGAAAGCATTTGACAAAGTAAAGCATGTGGAAATAATCTATATGCTGGAGAAATTAAACATTAATGGCAAGGATCTGCGAATCATAAAAAAACATGTACTGGCAACAAACAGCAGTTATACGAATTAACAACCAAACAGGACAATTCCAATATATAAAACAAGGAGTCAGACAAGGCTGTGTTCTGTCACCGGATTTGTTTTTACTGTACAGCGAATGTATTATGAGATCAATAGTAGACAAAAAAGGAATTGAAGTCAACGGTCACAACATAAATAATTTGCGATATGCGGATGACACAGTCTTAATAGCAGAGACAGAGAACGAACTACAAGAAATGATAGACATAATAGTACAAGAAAGCAACAAGAAAGGTCTCAGTCTGAATAGTAAGAAAACAGAAGTAATGGTTATATCGAAGAAACAATCATCACCAACATGCAGCATAAAAATAAACAGGACAAATCTGAAACAAGTGCAACGTTTCAAATACTTGGGCACAATAATAACATCAGATGGGAGATGCACCACAGAAATAAAAAAGCAGAATAGCTCAGGCCAAATTAGCATTTCAGAAAATGAAAAAATATCTTATGCAACAAATCTATGTCAATAAAAATGAGAAAGAGAGTTCATCGGTGCTATATAGAACCAATTCTGACCTATGGAAGCGAATCATGGACAACAGACAAACAAATGAAAAGACGATTAGAGGCCACAGAGATGGGATTTCTCAGAAGAATGTTGAAAGTTCCCTGGACAGCTAAAAAGACCAATGAGGAAGTTCTCAAAGAGGCCAACACAAAAAGGGAGCTCTTAAAAAATATCAGAAAGAAGCAATCAACATTTTTCGGGCACATCATGAGAAGAGGAAAGTTGGAATACTTGGTTACAACTGGCAAAATGAAAGGAAAGAGAGATCGCGGACGACAAAGAGAGAAAATACTGGATAGCTTGGTGTCATGGCATGCAAAACAGTCAACAGAACTGATACATTGCACTGTAGATAGAATATTGTGGAGGGGTATGATCGCCTACGCCATCCGGTATTGCACATGATGATGATGATTTATTAATATTATTTTAAGATCTATAAGAGACTTGCCTGGAATAACAATTCATCTTCTTCTTTCCTTCCTAATTTGACTTTCAGAGTCGAGTGGAGATATAATTTGCGGTCTTTTGATCTTCTGTTCGCCACTGTTGCTGTTATGTTATGCAGCCAGTTGGCCCTTGAGAATCGTCTCATTGCCCAGTTGGGTTCGCTGTCTCCCCCCCCCCCCCCCCCCAAGACATGACCATATCGCTCTCATACACATATGACACCCACCACGAATTTCTTAACCCCACGGGCTACCGAACCTATACATGTATGCATATTTGTCCACATATGTGTTGGCACATTTGGACACTTTCGGGTTTTTTGTTGTTGTGTGCTTTGTGGTAATATATACAGATTAATGCTTGTACGCATGTATGGTTATATACACATGCTTTTTTTTACACATCTGTTCGTTTTGCACACACAGTTAGATATACACAGTTTATACGTATCTTGTACCCACCTCCCCATATTTTTAGAACCTTTCCTTTTTCTCACCTGACTGCCTGGTCAGTGAGATATATAGTTGGTCAACCCGTCTACTTATTTTAGTCCGTTCAGAAGCTGACCACGCTCTGGACCGTGGGAGGTTTTTTTTTTATTTATTTCCTTTCTTGAGTATCTAGAATATTATCACCGTGTAGTTAGACTTGTGTATATATCCGTATATATATTTTTGTGTTGTTGTTTGTCGTTCCAGCTGAAGGCCTACTTGGCCGAAACGTCGATTTCTGTTTTGTTAATTATCATGGACAGCTGTTACCATACCATTTTTTTTTCTTTTTAAAAATTGTCATTATCATCAGCTTTACAGAAGCTTCGCATCTTGATTCCTTTACTCCTTTGCTGTTATGTTTCCTTGTTTTTCTATTGAGTTATTTGCGGGTCATCATCATTGCACTCCGAACATGTCCATAGGTGCTCAGATCACCTCCTCAGCAATTCCCTCAGTGTCCAGCGACTGACGACTCCAGTTCTATGTTGGTTGATAAGTCTTCTTACACGGCCACTAATTTCTCGTTTCTGGCTGTGCCCATTTTAGCTCCCATCTCTTTCATCCGAAGGACTGATGATGACTCATGGTTATCGAAGTCATGTGTCCTTCCCACATCTCTGAGGGCATTGATGATGACTGCCCGATCCATTGGTTGACCGTCCTCAACAACAGCGCAGCTAGCCAACCTGTCCGCTCTTTCATTTCCCCACATAGCAACAGGGAAATATTGTCACAATCATCATGCAGAAATACAAGCAATAAGGTTGGCAATAGAAAAACTGCTGAACAGTAATCTTAGTCCACAGCCTGTAGTGTTTTTGACAGATACAAGATCAGTACTCCAGGCACTACAATCCAGAAAATTATCACAAATGCAGACCTTATTGACTGAACTCTGCAAGCACCACAGGGTTGCCCTGCAGTGGATCCCATCTCACTGTGGAATACCAGGAAATGAGAAAGCAGATCAGTTGGCAAAGGAAGGTTCAACAGGCACACAACTAGATACAGCGGTTACATACCATCATAAGAAACAGATAATCAAATCAATCAGAGGACCACAAGCCCCAAATCAGGATGCCTTTCATAATATGAATAGATATGAACAAGTTATCATTATACGCCTAAGAACAGGACACAATCGACTCCATAGTCACATGTATACAAAATTCAAGATCGGCACATCAACTACTTGTACATGTGGACAGGCACCCCAGACTGCTGAACACATACTTCAAGACTGTACTAATATAGTAGACTGAGGAAAACCCATTGGTCCATAGATACAACACTACAAGCGCCCCAGACTGCTGAACACATACTTCAAGACTGTACTGAATATAGTAGACTGAGGAAAATCCATTGGCGCATAGATACAACACTACAGACAAAACTATAAGGGCCACTGCAAGAATTACAAAAGACAGTAAGATTTATACAGGAAACGACATTGCAGATATAGACAATACTTCAGGCGAACGAAAGATAGATAGATTTCCCCGCACTCCCGCAGGTCCAGGGACGTAGACAAAGGTGACCCTACGTATTTTTTACTTCTGCAATGACTCATTGAATACGTACAGAGCCCGCCTCCACTTTTTTTCACATTACCCCGAAAATCATGTGCCGAAGGTCTGTAAACATTATGGCCACTAACACCATTTTCCCTATACGACGCCACTTGACGTAACGGGGCTCTTTACTTTGGAAGGACATGATCGCCTACGCCAACCGGTACGGCACAGGATGGTGATGACAAACGGAAGTGATCTCTGCATTACTCCCCTTTGTAAACAAACAAAATCGACTCGAGATGAGAATTTTATTTGAATCCAGAACCGCTGTCTATTCCATAAAGTGCTCGTCAAATTGTTCATGAAGTACAGGTGTGGCAGATGTTGAAGTAGTAATGAATAATGCAGATGCAATTAGATCACTGTCATCATTAGAAGTGTCATCCAGGCATTTATTCACTTTCGGCATGTATTATAATTATAATTTGTCGTAGCACGACACTGACACTTTTATTTAGTTAGGCCGCAGTACCTCGACTACTACGTGTACTACTTACTATACTAAACTATGTAACATATTATCATCATATGTCGTAACAACAATAGGTAAATAATGTAAGTGTTCTTCTGCTCATTGTGTAGTGTGTTGCTAATATTGTTCTGTTCATTGTGTAGTGTGTTGCTAGTGTTCTGTTGTGTAGTGTGTTGCTAGTGTTGTTCTGTTGTGTAGTGTGTTGCTAGTGTTGTTCTGTTGTGTAGTGTGTTGCTAATATTGTTCTGTTCATTGTGTAGTGTGTTGCTAGTGTTGTTCTGTTGTGTAGTGTGTTGCTAGTGTTGTTCTGTTGTGTAGTGTGTTGCTAGTGTTGTTCTGTTGTGTAGTGTGTTACTAGTGTTGTTCTGTTGTGTAGTGTGTTACTAGTGTTGTTCTGTTGTGTAGTGTGTTGCTAGTGTTGTTCTGTTGTGTAGTGTGTTGCTAGTGTTGTTCTGTTGTGTAGTGTGTTGCTAGTGTTGTTCTGTTGTGTAGTGTGTTGTTCTGTTGTGTAGTGTGTTGCTAGTGTTGTTCTGTTCACTGTGTAGTGTGTTGCTAGTGTTGTTCTGTTGTGTAGTGTGTTGCTAGTGTTGTTCTGTTGTGTAGTGTGTTGCTAGTGTTGTTCTGTTGTGTAGTGTGTTGCTAGTGTTGTTCTGCTCACTGTGTAGTGTGTTGCTGAGTTCACCTCTCAGGATCCACACCATATTCCTCAAGCTCCTTGGCAACAGCAGCCAAGACGAACCTGGTAAAATTATAAAAATTCAGAAACATGGCACTAAGAGGGGACTGGTTGGTCTTGACGCAAGATGCCAGCCTCAAGACAGAGAGGTTGTGGGTTCAAATCCCGGCTGCACCAGTTGGGATTTTTATTTATGATTTCTCTCTGCGGTAACCACCCCTGGTCTCAGAAGCGAGGCCCGGCTTGAAACGCCAATTACTCATGGACGTAAAAAATATGAGTACCTCCGAAGACGGAGTTATCTGCCTGTATGGTGAGGGACCCCTGTGCACACGGCTGCCTGGAAAAAATGGATTAACACGCAAAATTCAGTTCCTAGTCTCTAGTGACTTCGTAAGAGGTAAAAGCTGGTGAATGGAAAAAAAAAAGCACTAAGAACATGGCACTGAGAACATGGCATTGAGAATATGGCACTGAGAACAACCCTGGGAACAATAAAAAGCATCCCCATCATATTAATGGAAACAAACAGCAGATCTTGAGTCTCCAGCACTCATTAGAAAGTACACAATTTGTGTCCAGCTCTAAAACTTTCAAAGCTTACAGATCACACTTTGCACAAACATTCCAAGACAGAACAAAAAACAGACTCCTAAAGAAGAGCCCAGATCATCTTGTAAGGGAAATCTTCAGACAACACACACACACACACGTATTAGAACCAAACATGGTTCAAGGCCTATTGTCTGCCCGAGTGCTAAACTTCTTGTTGGGTATTACAGCCAATATTTATTGAACCAAATTATTATGGTGACAACTCGCCAACTGTCAACAGAAGGATGGTTCCATTACTGAATAACTACATTCAGCTCGGGTAGATGGTGCTCGTAAATCCGGGAGGGCCAACCATCTAAGGGCAGAATCCCCCTACAGAAAATACAATCTGCTGCCTTGCAGGAAGATTGGGGACAATCAAAGGCTAAGGAAAGCAAACCTGAATAAAATGCTGGCAGAAATCGGATGCACTGAGCCATTGGTGCAGAACACAGTGCAACGCTCTAACATGTACTCAATCAGAGAGGATCTTAAACAGACAGCTGCCTTCATAAGAAAGTCTGGAATCCAACTCTGAATGAGCCATGATTGCAGAAGAAGAAGAAGAAGGATCAAACAAAGATCTGTGCTAAGACCTCACATCTGAACCATGGTCCAGCTGTAAAAATAGAATGAAAATAATCCTATATGTCCCAGGAATAGTCTCCAAAAACGAGCAACTGGAGACAGAAATGAGAGCCCTGTCATCATGGTTAAGGAAAAATACCCCAGAGATGTATGGATGCATGTTCTCATAGATGGATCAGAGTACTTATGGACATATTCAGATTGTAATGATGATGACCCACAAATAATTCAATAACTGATGGATCAGTAAATGAAGCATCAAAGAAAGGAGACAGATAACCTCCCCAAGTGGAAAGACAGAAGTATAAAACATATTTTCTTACAGATGGGAAAAGGTGCTCACATTTAAAAGTAGAGGTAATGACATTACATACAGCCAAACAAACTCTCAACAAAGAAGAAGTGCAAAAAGTATTCATCCTCAATAATGCAAGGGCAGTCTTAAAATTGAAGTCAAGCCCAAAACAAGACAGACTCATTCAAGAAATCAATAACAACATATGTTGAACACATGTGCCAGAAAAGACAGAACATGTCTTGCAGTGAACACCAGCACATTGTGGCATCCCAGGAAATGAAAAAACAGATGAACTCACAAGAGAAGAATGTGTGTCTTGAATATTACAACATACCCCATAGCTTTAATAAAATAAAAACAATTGTGGAAAAAGCTAGGAAAACAGATTGGAGAGAGTTATATGAAAAATATGAGCCTGAACATGACAGCTTAAAGAAACTCACTAGACATGGGCAGACCAAGATATTCAGAGTCAAAACAGGCCACTGTGGCCTCGGAGCACACCTACACAAGATAGGACTCAGTGACTTTGCAACATGTGACTGGACAAACTCCAGAGCATACCTTATAGGACTGCAGCACTCTCAACACAGGAGCATCCAGACAAACTCCAGAACATATCCTACAGGACTGTAGCACTCTCAACACAGGAGCATCCAGACAAACTCCAGAACATATCCTACAGGACTGTAACACTCTCAACACAGGAGCATCCAGACAAACTCCAGAACATATCCTACAGGACTGCAACAACTCACAACACAGGAGCATCCAGACAAGTACCAGAACATATCCTACAGGACTGTAGCACTCTCAACACAGGAGCATCCAGACAAACTCAAGAGCATACCCTGTAGGACTGCAGCACTCTCAACACAGGAGCATCCAGACAAACTCCAGAACATATCCTACAGGACTGTAGCACTCTCAACACAGGAGCATCCAGACAAACTCCAGAACATATCCTACAGTACTGTAGCACTCTCAACACAGGAGCATCCAGACAAACTCCAGAGCATACCCTGTAGGACTGCAGCACTCTCAACACAGGAGCATCCAGACAAACTCCAGAACATATCCTAGAGGACTGTAGCACTCTCAACACAGGAGCATTCAGACAAACTCCAGAACATATCCTACAGGACTGTAGCACTCTCAACACAGGAGCATTCAGACAAACTCCAGAACATATCCTACAGAACTAGCACTCGCAACACAGGAGCATCCAGACAAACTCCAGAACATATCCTACAGAACTAGCACTCGCAACACAGGAGCATCCAGACAAACTCCAGAACATATCCTACAGAACTAGCACTCGCAACACAGGAGCATCCAGACAAACTCCAGAACATATCCTACAGAACTAGCACTCGCAACACAGGAGCATCCAGACAAACTCCAGAACATATCCTACAGAACTAGCACTCGCAACACAGGAGCATCCAGACAAACTCCAGAACATATCCTACAGAACTAGCACTCGCAACACAGGAGCATCCAGACAAACTCCAGAACATATCCTACAGAACTAGCACTCTCAACACAGGAGCATCCAGACAAACTCCAGAACATATCCTACAGAACTAGCACTCTCAACACAGGAGCATCCAGACAAACTCCAGAACATATCCTACAGAACTAGCACTCTCAACACAGGAGCATCCAGACAAACTCCAGAACATATCCTACAGAACTAGCACTCTCAACACAGGAGCATCCAGACAAACTCCAGAACATATCCTACAGAACTAGCACTCTCAACACAGGAGCATCCAGACAAACTCCAGAACATATCCTACAGAACTAGCACTCTCAACACAGGAGCATCCAGACAAACTCCAGAACATATCCTACAGAACTAGCACTCTCAACACAGGAGCATCCAGACAAACTCCAGAACATATCCTACAGAACTAGCACTCTCAACACAGGAGCATCCAGACAAACTCCAGAACATATCCTACAGAACTAGCACTCTCAACACAGGAGCATCCAGACAAACTCCAGAACATATCCTACAGAACTAGCACTCTCAACACAGGAGCATCCAGACAAACTCCAGAACATATCCTACAGAACTAGCACTCTCAACACAGGAGCATCCAGACAAACTCCAGAACATATCCTACAGAACTAGCACTCTCAACACAGGAGCATCCAGACAAACTCCAGAACATATCCTACAGAACTAGCACTCTCAACACAGGAGCATCCAGACAAACTCCAGAACATATCCTACAGAACTAGCACTCTCAACACAGGAGCATCCAGACAAACTCCAGAACATATCCTACAGGACTAGCACTCTCAACTCCCTAAGAACACAAAATATGGGCCACAGAAGAAACCCTGCATGACAAGTTATTGGGAACCAATGAACTCAAACTCACCATCTTGATCATGACCCCAAACTGATCTAAATGTCTAAGTGCATAGCAGTAACTGCTTGCTTGCATTCTCCTGATGACTAAAGGAGTACACCTCTTCATCATCAGCCCTTAAAAGGACGTTAAGTGGGTGTGTCTGCATTGTGCTGTAGTTTGCAGTAACATTTTTATATTTAAACCTTTCAGCCCAACACATCCAACTTCAACACAACATTTTTGAGCACCAGGTTGTCTTCCCTCTTCGATCCATACTTGCTTGGCCAGACTAGACAGGTTAGACTATTACTGGAGGCACCATGAAGAGTTGGTGCAGGGTCTGGATAATTCTGGTTCACTGATATAGGCGCAAGCTATCAGGTGTGGGTCATTGACAACTTCCATCTCTGTTACTGTAAGGCGGACCTTCGCCTCCATAGCAGTAGCTGATTGCTGAGGAAGATAATTTTATTATACGCTATTTTTCAGATAAAAGATTGAAATGTTTTGTTCTTTTTTATTTTTATTGCAGGCTATGCTACTACTCACAACATTGAATGATTAAACTGCACCACAATGGCTGACAGTTGTACAAAGACGCAGCCTCTCCGAAGTTTAAAATGCGGGATGTGCAATAAAGTTTACACCAACGAAAAGTTACTTTTTAGACATATATATAAACATGAACACCCTAAACAGTTCCCATGCTCCGAATGCAGCAAAATATTTCCAACAAAAACTCGTTTGAATATTCATAGCCGTATACATTCAGGGGATCGTCCGTTTAAGTGCGCATATTGTCAGATTTATTTTGCATCTCGATTTCAACTGAACTTACACCAGAGGCGCCATACAGGAGAGAAGCCATATAGTTGTTCCTTTTGTGAAAAGGAATTTAGCTCTTCATCAGGATTACGACAGCATATTAAAACCCATACGAAAGAGTCACCATTTACGTGTAATCATTGTAGTCGAAGTTTTAAACAGAAGGAGAAATTAAAACAGCATGAACGTATTCATACGGGAGTACGGCCATTTATGTGTGATCAGTGTCCCAAGACTTTCCGAATTAAAAATGCATTAGTTAGACACTTACGTATTCATTCAGGAGACACGTATAAATGTGGATTATGTCCTAAAGATTTTGGGGAGTTATACTCACTAAAGAAACATCATAGAAAACAACATGAGAATGTTCCATTTACAGGGCCAGCAGAGAGGTCATCATCAGATGACAAAATGACCTGTAGAAATATTCAACCTCATTCAACAGTAGGCAAAAAAGGGAGACGATCAAAAGTGAGCAAAAAAGTAAAGGTCAAAACACAGAAACCAAAAAACAAGAAGATTACTGGGCATGGGTCAGTTTCACGACGAAAAGTAACTACAACTAAATCAGACCTCAGTAAAGATTTAGCTCAAAAACTATATTTAGAAATTGGACGACGAGATGCATCGACAGTTGTTGATGAAAATGGTTGGCACAGAATTCCGTTATCGGCAGCTACTGATTTATTGAGTCGCAATACAGGAGTAGTTAAAAAATCAAGAAATCGATATTCGAAGAAGATTTCTATAAATGGGAAAGATGGGACAGAAAACAGCAAATTTTGTGGACTTCAGGATAGCGAATGTAACTTAAATCAAACAACCGGAACTTTCGTAGAGCCTCCACAAGTAACAGAACAGCAAGGTGTCGCCACCAGTACAAGCAGTAGTGCGGTTATACATACAGAACTTTTTCCAATGGTAAGATTTGTGTGTTTGTTTTTTAACATGTTTCTTTTTCTTCACAGTGCTTGCCCATTAAGTGGGCGTTGCATCGCTAGTTTACAGGAAAGCCATGATAGAAGGCAGGCTCTGTATGCAGGCAATGGGTAGAGTCATTGCAGAAGTAAAAAATATGCAAGGGTCACCTTTGTCTAAGTCCCTGGACATGCGGGAGTACGGAGAAATTAAAGTGTGGACAGGTTGGCTAACTGCAGTGTCGTTTGAAGACGGGTCAACCAATGGATCGGGTGGACATCATCAGTGCCCTTTGAAATGTTGGAAGGGCACAGGACTCAAAAACAATGAGCCCACATCTCGTCCTTTGGATGAAAGAGATGGGAGTTTAGATGGGCACAACCAGAAATGAGAAACTTAGTGGCCGTGTAAGAAGACTTATCAACCAACACAGAACTGGAGTCTTCAGTCGCTGGACACTGCGGGACTTGCTGAGGAGGGGATCTGAGGACCTATGGACATGTTCAGAGTGTAACGATGATGACCTGCAAATAGCTCAATAACTCAATAGCTCAATAACTCAATAGCTCTATAACTCAATAACTCATGATGCCAGCACCTTTTAGTCCATCTTCAGCATAAGTAGATGTTGATTAAAGATTTTTACTGGAACAGCAGTTATTTTTATCCTACTCTTTTTTTATTTAAACTGCTGAAGGTTCTTAAACGCTCACGAGTGCATGCATGATCTCCAATTTTTCGCCGTTTTCCGAGAGGGCTAGACATCGGATCTCACTACCCAGAGACCAGGAGAGTTAAAGCCATGATGAAACCATGGATTCAATTTTTTTAAAAATTCCCCCACTGCCTGTAGTTGGGATCAAACCCTGGACGTTCCTGTTCAGAGGCTAATGTTGAAAGTAATGAACATTTTTAAAAAAAGGAAGAAGTGGTATGGTAACAGCTTTACGTAGGTGAGGAACAAAATAAAATTAGAACAACGTTTCGGTCAAAAGGCCTTCAGCATGATCAAAAAACCAGAACACAAAAATACATATGGATGTACACAGAAATCTATCTATCTATCTATCTATTGATATTTTGAGCCGTAGCTGGACCATAGGGCATAGACCCAGATACTCTTTCTCTTATCTAAATTTTTATTCTTGCAGTTTTCAATCCTTCTAAAGATATTCTATCAAATCTCACCATTTGTCTCCGTTCTGTGCAAGCAGCTCTATCTCATTGAGGGGGCCGATTCCTGTTGTTCTTGCCTCTCTGATCAATGTTATTCTCAGTGTCTCTCTGGGTCGGCCTCTTTTCCTCTTGCCTATTGTTTCCCACATGAGGCTTGCTTTGTTATTTGGTTATTATCTCTTCTCATCACATGTCCAACATATGACCATCGTCTTTTCTTGGTTACTGAAGATATTAGTGGTTGATTGGCGATTTCTCTAATTTCTTTGTTTGTTCTGAATTCGTTCTTCGCTATACCAAGTATTTTCCTTAGGCATTTATTTTCAAATGTGTTCCTATGTCTCTTGTTGTTTTTTGGCTCTCATATGCATACGTAAGGGTAGATAGTACGTTTGATTTGAATAGTCTAAGTTTTGTGTTTGTGCTGATGAGTTTACAACAGCCTACTAAAAGTAATATTGGAAGGGAAAATACAAGGTAAAAGAGGCAGACCAAGACTAACATGGACGAGTAACATCAAAAGATGGACAAGTCAATCTATGACAACCTGCACCATCAAAGCAAGAAACAGAGGCAGACCAAGACTAACATGGACGAGTAACATCAAAAGATGGACAAGTCAATCTATGACAACCTGCACCATCAAAGCAAGAAACAGAGGCAGACCAAGACTAACATGGACGAGTAACATCAAAAGATGGACAAGTCAATCTATGACAACCTGCACCATCAAAGCAAGAAACAGAGGCAGACCAAGACTAACATGGACGAGTAACATCAAAAGATGGACAAGTCAATCTATGACAACCTGCACCATCAATGCAAGAGACATAGGCAGGCCAAGACTAACATGGACGAGTAACATCAAAAGATGGACAAGTCAATCTATGATAACCTGCACCATCAAAGCAAGAAACAGAGTGGAATGGCGATCCATGGTAGCCAACCTTCGTTGCAGAGACGGCACTCGATGATGATGATACTGATGAGTTTTGATTTCCACAACTTTTCAAGGCTTCTGAAAGAAGGTGGTAATATGCTGATTTACTAATAGTTAACAGAATAAGTTCTAGTGTAAACATGTAGTACAGTCTACAAACATTGAGCAGCAGTGGTATCTTCTTCTTCTACCTTTTTAGCTCCCTGTGGAGCATAGGTCTTCAACAAACACTTTCCAAGTCGTTCTGTTTTTTGCCATTCTTTTAAGATCATTCCATGTCTTCCCCGTCATCTTCATCTCTGCTTCTATCTGTCTTCTCCAAGAATTCCTTGGTCTTCCTCTTTGTCTTTTCCCCTGGGGATTCCAAAAAAGGGCCTATTGTGTAATACTCTCAGTTGGCTTTTCCCTGTTCGTTTAGGGTACGTACATTCCAGGTGCCAATTCTAGAGGATTTCCTGGCAGACAAAGGGTAAGTCGGCAACCCGGACTCCTTACGGCTTTCTCCGGCTTGCATCATACGTCTCTTAGATAGAGAAGTGGTATGCTACTAGTAAATGGGTAAAGGCACTAAGATGCATAGAAATTCAAAGATGCTGTAAAGCTGATGATAATGATGAACATTTTTATACAGGAAAAAGTGGTATGGTAACAGCTTTGTGTAGGTGAGAAACAAAACAAAGGTAGAATGATGTTTTGGCCAAAAGAGGCTGATGTGATACCTCTAGAACAGGAGACAAATAATAATCATCATCATCAAGTACCGGGCCTAGTGGCTAGGTGATCATGTCTCTCCACAACTTTCGATCTCGGCAGCTATTTATCATTTCTGTTGTTGACCTTCTGCCAAGCCATTCTCTTAAGCTGTCTGTTATTTTTTCTCTTTGCTTCCCTCTATCTCTTCGTCCCTCAATTTTTCCAGTTGTTATAATATATTCAAGTTGTTCTCTTCTCATTACATGGCCAAAAAATAATGATTGTTTCTTCCTACCATTGGAAATAAGCTCTCTTTTTAGATAAATAATAATAAATGAATATTATTATAGAGGGAAACTTCCGAGGCGATAATCAGCGAATTAATTCAGAGGAAGAGCTATGTTACAGCACTTGGAAAAAATGACAAATAATCAACAACAGAAAAAAAAATGCTATAGTCATGAGAACACCTGCGTGTAAGACATTGTCCACGATAGCTAATTTTTTAGTTAGCTGAGTGGCAGTGTTCCCTTGCGTTTGGCTTTTCATGGCAAGGTGCTGTGCCACTGAGTACGGGTTCGATCCTGCTTCAGTCCATATATTGTTTTTTTTGTGTCGATTATTTGTCATTTTTTCCGAGTGCTTTAAACATACCTCTTCCTCTGAATTGATTCACTAACCTCTAGACCAACCTGTCCCCTTTTCAGCAAGTTTATTTCCTTTCCCTGGTCCATGATTGTGGACCAACAAAAGAACAAGGTGCCACACTTTACTAGTCCATGTCGTATTTAAAAAAAATCCATATGTTGAGATCAGCTCTACATAACATTTAAGAACGCTTTTTCTTGTTTCTATTGTCAAAAATAAATTTCATGGTGTCTTCTTTTTTGTCAAACTGCTTTTGCCTGAGCTATTCTGTATCTCACCTTTGTTGTACATCTACCATCTCACCTTTGTTGTACATCTACCATCTCACCTTTGTTGTACATCTACCATCTTACCCCTGTTGTACATCTACCATCTCATCTCAGTTGTACATCTATCTTTCCTAAAATGAGTCACATATTAACGTATGTACTATTATCTATTATTCAGGTATCCGGAGAGTCAAACCAAGATAATCATGAAAATACTGCAGTTTCATCATCTGTGTGCAAACAAACATCCATCGTTGACAGAAGAAGAAGGGAAATAACTCACCCATCAACAATTGATTATTTTCCTGTTGCGGGTACCTTTGTTTTAACTTTAATTTGTTTACATTCCCTTTTTTTTCAGTTTGTGAAAATTGTAAAAATAACGTTTTGAATTTTCTTATTTACTTTGTCATTGACCAATGACATTGTACCATCAAAACTGCAGGGAACCAATCAATTGTCTAGTCTGTGACCTTTTGGAGTATCGGTTAATTTTTGGGGGTCTTGGTATCCTAGTTAGGAAAACCACCCAACTGGGCTACAGTCATTTGTACAACCTGCATTCGATTCATGCGGGAAACTGTGTGAATTGTACTCGTGGTTAGAAGAAAAAATACCTTACGGTCAGCCCAGCCGTTGGCAGAAATGGGTACCAGGGTAGTACTCTTGAAAGGTGGGGAATGCTGCCTCGCATTGTGAGTTTCGATGCTTGAAGTGACACTATCCGGAAGTCTCTGAAAACTTCTAGATAGGCAGGGTGAAAACTCACGTGCTAAGATGCCGATTCAAGTCTCATACTTGACCGTTACCAATTAATCAGGGCATAATCTTTCCTCGCATAACGCAGAAGTGTGTGACAGCAACAGGGCTGAGATTTCCAGCGACTCATAGCTAATAGCTTGTGCCATGAACTAAAACTATCCACCAACCAAACCAGAGAGAGATCGTAGATGACCAAGAGAGAAAGTATTGGATAGCCTGGTGTCATGGCATGGAAAAGAGTCAACAACAGAACTGTTATAATGCACAGGAGAAAATTGTGGAAGGACATGATCACCTATGCCAACTGGTATGGTACATGATGATGATGAGTGGCCAGTTTGGCCTACTCTATTTTATCTTAAACTGCCATGGGTTCTTTAAAGTGCTCAAGTGCACACTCCGGCTTTTTCACTGTTATCCGAGAGGGCTAGATGTTGGATATCACTACCCAGAGAGGGCTAGATGTTGGATATCACTACCCAGAGAGGGCTAGATGGATATCACTACCCAGAGAGTGCTAGATGTTGGATATCACTACCCAGAGAGGGCTAGATGTTGGATATCACTACCCAGAGAGGGCTAGATGTTGGATATCACTACCCAGAGAGGGCTAGATGTTGGATATCACTACCCAGAGAGGGCTAGATGTTGGATATCACTACCCAGAGAGGGCTAGATGTTGGATATCACTACCCAGAGAGGGCTAGATGGATATCACTACCCAGAGAGGGCTAGATGTTGGGTATCACTACCCAGAGAGGGCTAGATGTTGGATATCACTACCCAGAGAGGGCTAGATGTTGGGTATCACTATCCAGAGAGGGCTAGATGTTGGGTATCACTACCCAGAGAGGGCTAGATGTTGGGTATCACTACCCAGAGAGGGCTAGATGTTGGGTATCACTACCCAGAGTGGGCTAGATGTTGGGTATCACTACCCAGATAGGGCTAGATGTTGGGTATCACTACCCAGAGAGGGCTAGATGTTGGGTATCACTACCTAGAGAGGGCTAGATGTTGGATATCACTACCCAGAGAGGGCTAGATGTTGGGTATCACTACCCAGAGAGGGCTAGATGTTGGGTATCACTACCCAGAGAGGGCTAGATGTTGGGTATCACTACCCAGAGAGGGCTAGATGTTGGATATCACTACCTAGAGAGGGCTAGATGTTGGATATCACTACCCAGAGAGGGCTAGATGTTGGGTATCACTACCCAGAGAGGGCTAGATGTTGGGTATCACTACCTAGAGAGGGCTAGATGTTGGGTATTACTACCCAGAGAGGGCTAGATGTTGGATATCACTACCCAGAGAGGGCTAGATGTTGGATATCACTACCCAGAGAGGGCTAGATGTTGGGTATCACTACCCAGAGAGGGCTAGATGTTGGGTATCACTACCCAGAGAGGGCTAGATGTTGGATATCACTACCAAGAGAGGACTAGATGTTGGGTATCACTACCCAGAGAGGGCTAGATGTTGGATATCACTACCCAGAGAGGGCTAGATGTTGGGTATCACTACCCAGAGAGGGCTAGATGTTGGGTATCACTACCCAGAGAGGGCTAGATGTTGGGTATCACTACCCAGAGAGGGCTAGATGTTGGGTATCACTACCTAGAGAGGGCTAGATGTTGGATATCACTACCCAGGGAGGGCTAGATGTTGGATATCACTACCCAGAGAGGGCTAGATGTTGGATATCACTACCCAGAGAGGGCTAGATGTTGGGTATCACTACCCAGAGAGGGCTAGATGTTGGGTATCACTACCCAGAGAGGGCTAGATGTTGGGTATCACTACCCAGAGAGGGCTAGATGTTGGATATCACTACCCAGAGAGGGCTAGATGTTGGGTATCACTACCTAGAGAGGGCTAGATGTTGGATATCACTACCCAGAGAGGGCTAGATGTTGGGTATCACTACCTAGAGAGGGCTAGATGTTGGATATCACTACCTAGAGAGGGCTAGATGTTGGGTATCACTACCCAGAGAGGGCTAGATGTTGGGTATCACTACCTAGAGAGTGCTAGATGTTGGGTATCACTACCCAGAGAGGGCTAGATGTTGGATATCACTACCCAGAGAGGGCTAGATGTTGGGCATCACTACCAAAAGCTCAGAGAAGGGTAAAACCATGAAGAAGCTTGAATTCAAAGTGAACAATTCCTACTGCATGTGGTAGGGTCAAACCTGAGACATTCCTGTCCAGAGGCCAATGTCATACTTTTAGATCACCCAATCCCCATATGCTTGCTTGCGTTTGCCCGATGATTAAAGGAGTATACCTTTTCGTCATCCGCCCTTAAAAGGACATTAAGTGGGCGTGTCTACATTGTGTAAGTTTGATATTTGCGCCTTTCGGCCCAACACATCTGACTTCAGCATGACATTTTTTAGTACCTGGTTGTCTTCCCTCTTCGATCCCTACTCGCTGGGCCAGACTAGACAGGTTAGTCTGTTACTAGAGGCACCATGGAGAGGTGGAGCAGGGTCTGGATGGTTCCGGTTTGCTGATCCTGGCGCAAGTCATCAGTTGTGGGTCGCTGACAACTTTCAGCTCTGGTGTTGCGATGTGCGCCTTTGCCTCCAATCCCCATATAAAGTTAACATATACATTTTTTTGCTACATATGAAACCTTTGCCTTAACCCTAGATTACGACTGTCAATTTAAAATGTGAAACTTTGTGGTAAAAGTAAAAAAAAAAACCTTTAATTTAAAGAAATACTAGGAGGCAAAGGTGTGCCTCATGGCAGCAGATCTGGAAGTTGTCAGTGACCCACAGCTGATGGCTTGCATCTGGATCGGTGAACCAGAACCATTCAGACCCTGCTCCACCTTTCCATGGTGCCTCCAGTAACAGACTAACATGTCTAGTCTGGCCAAGTGAATAGGAAAGACAACCCTGTACTAAAATAAATGTTGTGCTGAAGTTGGATATGTTGGACCGAAAGGGGCAAATATCACAGTTATACTGCAAATGACAACACAACGCAGACATTCCCATTTAACGTTCTTTTAAGGGCGGATAACGAAGAGGTGTGCTCCTTTAGTCATCAGGCAAACACAAGCAAGCAAAGAAATAATATAATTTTTGTTATAAATCATTACATCAAACTTCACAGGGCAGTCTAGATATGATTAAAATCTTTTACAAGCATTAGCATCGTTATCCGGACTTACGATTGCATAGCACTCAATTACTCCCCACCCCTACAAAAAGTAAAGTAGCCCCGTCACGCCAAGTGGCGTATAGGGAATATGGTTAGTGACCCGTCACGCCAAGTGGCGTATAGGGAATATGGTTAGTGACTCGTCACGCCAAGTGGCGTATAGGGAATATGGTTAGTGACCCGTCACGCCAAGTGGCGTATAGGGAATATGGTTAGTGACCCGTCACGCCAAGTGGCGTATAGGGAATATGGTTAGTGACCCGTCACGCCAAGTGGCGTATAGGGAATATGGTTAGTGACCCGTCACGCCAAGTGGCGTATAGGGAATATGGTTAGTGACCCGTCACGCCAAGTGGCGTATAGGGAATATGGTTAGTGACCCGTCACGCCAAGTGGCGTATAGGGAATATGGTTAGTGACCCGTCACGCCAAGTGGCGTATAGGGAATATGGTTAGTGACCCGTCACGCCAAGTGACGTATAGGGAAAATGGTTAGTGACCCGTCACGCCAAGTGGCGTATAGGGAATATGGTTAGTGACCCGTCACGCCAAGTGGCATATAGGGAATATGGTTAGTGACCCGTCACACCAAGTGGCGTATAGGGAATATGGTTAGTGACCCGTCACGCCAAGTGGCGTATAGGGAATATGGTTAGTGACCCGTCACGCCAAGTGGCGTATAGGGAATATGGTTAGTGACCCGTCACGCCAAGTGGCGTATAGGGAATATGGTTAGTGTCCCGTCACGCCAAGTGGCGTATAGGGAATATGGTTAGTGACCCGTCACGCCAAGTGGCGTATAGGGAATATGGTTAGTGACCCGTCATGCCAAGTGACGTATAGGGAAAATGGTTAGTGACCCGTCACGCCAAGTGGCGTATAGGGAATATGGTTAGTGACCCGTCACGCCAAGTGGCGTATAGGGAATATGGTTAGTGACCCGTCACGCCAAGTGGCGTATAGGGAATATGGTTAGTGACCCGTCACACCAAGTGGCGTATAGGGAATATGGTTAGTGACCCGTCACGCCAAGTGACGTATAGGGAAAATGGTGTTAGTGACCATAAATCTTACAGACCTTCGGGGGGTGTCCAGTTAGCGCAATCGATAGGCGGTTGGCTTACCACGGCAACAGCCGGGGTTCGTACCCTGGCGAGGACACCTGGGTTTTACTAATTCCCTAAAAATTAGTACCTCTGAAGTCGGAGTAAATCTGCCTGCATGGCGAGGGGCATCCTGTAATTGGATAAAACAGACTTTACATGCAAAAATTCAGTCCCACAAAATTGAGTGGGTGGGACTTCGTCAGAGGTCAAAAGCTGACGAAAGCGAACAACAACAACAGACCTTCGGCACATGAATTTTGAGGTAATGTGGTCGGTATTACGCCCATGCCGCTTTACTTTCCCAGAAAAAAATCCGGTACCCATTAAAGGCTGGGTGAACCAGAAGCCATCGGTTGGGTTCGAACCCTACACCTTGTCATTTATAGTCCAGTTCGCTAACCACTGAGTTATCGTGGCTCCCTTCCCCACCCTTATGTTTGGCCTTCTTGCTCGGCAGGCCAGTATGTGCTCTTGTATCTTCCAGTTGTTTCAATGCCTATCAAAGACTTGATTGATGTCTTCCTGACAGCACACGAGAATTTCTCAGCCGGAAGTGGAAAAAAAATAGAGATAATTTTTTTTTTAACTTTGCGTCAATAAAAATAATTATACCTTTACTGCAACTTCATTACATTTATGTTTCACAGTTTATTAGCAGATAAAGAAATCCAGTAACAATGACTAATCAAGGGCCACCAGAGGAGCATTTATGAAGGAACAAGGCTGAAAAAAATATTTGCGTGTGGCAAACTGTTGAATTCCTCCAAAAATGTGTTTTGGAGTGACCATTTTTACAATGTAGTAGTAATCTTTATTTTATATATATATATATATATATATTATAATTTATTTTAGAAGCAGTGATCTCTGCAGTATGTGCCATTTTGGCACGCAAGGTTTCTGTTTTTGGGATTGTGGTTCAGCCCTATGTGCCGTCTTCGGCCTGAAAGGATAATAGATAGATGGATAGATATTGTAATCTAGGGTAAAACGTATAAATGATTTACATGTTTCAATCGAAACTCCATTTTAAATCAAGGAACAAATATTTTGTTTCAGATCAAACTCCTGAGCCTGTGTATGTGCAAGAAGGGGAAAGTTTCCAGTTTTTAAAAAACTCTACACCAACGACCTCAAGTTTTATGCAAAATCCTGCATACGAATTGTCAATCTGCAACATCAAGGGACAAAACTTCAACATGAACAGCTTCAAAGAAAAGGCAACTCACCCTGAAAAAATGTATTTGAAGCCGGGGTACCATCCTCACCATTTCAAGCACCCAGACCATGTACAACAACAGCAGCAACCACTGAACAATCACAGTTTTTACCGACTTCAGCAACAATCAGACGGAACTCTGTTGGAAACTGAACATCGTCCCCGGGCGACTCTACACCACCGGCCTGACCCATTTCAACAGAGTTACCTGCGTGACGAGTCTCGTTATTTTAACATTGATGCACAGTATTCACTCGCATCACTTCCAGAGACAGTTCATCAAATTGATCTCGACTGCACTTGGCATGATCAGGGGATAACGCCTTTCAATAAAGAATCTTGTCAAATGCAACCACAGAATTACTCGCAGACATCTTCATTTGTGCCGCATGTTACTTCAGCATCATTTACAACATCTCTGCAGGCAGCACCTTCATCGGATTGCCAGCAGCAAGATTCAACGCCAATTTCCCAAAACTCAGTCTTTTCCTTGATGCCTTTCCAGCAAACTTCTTTTGAAGCGACGGCAAGCCACTCTGCTCACCAACATGGAAACCAGAATGAGCTCTGCCAATCAAATCAGCAATGCATTCTTCAAAAGGAATCTTTACAACCAAATCAGCCTTTTCAAAATCATCAATGCCTTCTTCAAAATGAATCTTTACTATCAAATCAGCCTTTTCAAAATCAACAATGCCTTCTTCAAAAGGAATCTTTACAATCAAATCAGCCTTTTCAAAATCAGCAATGCCTTCAAAATGAATCTTTACTATCAAATCAGCCTTTTCAAAATCAGCAATGCCTTCTTCAAAAGGAATCTTTACAATCAAATCAGCCTTTTCAAAATCAGCAATGCCTTCTTCAAAAAGAATCTTTACAATCAAATCAGCCTTTTCAAAATCAGCAAAATCTTCTTCAAAAAGAATCTTTACAATCAAATCAGCCTTTTCAAAATCAGCAAAACCTTCTTCAAAAAGAATCTTTACAATCAAATCATCCATTTCTAAATCAGCATTGCTTCCATCAAAATGAATCTTTACTGTTAAATCAGCAATTCCTGAATGAGCCTATCCAGTCAAATCATTTGCCATTGCAGCAGCATTTACCTATTAAGCAAATTCATCCTTTAATGGATCATCATGCATCCACAAAATCAAATCACCCAGAACAATTATTCTGCAGCTATGATTTCTCTGCCAGATCTGATGTGTCCAGTCATCATGCTGTGATTTCAGCGAGTTCGGTTCAGGAACCGCAGCAAACCGTTGTGATGTTTTCACATTCCAATTCAAGTGTTGTCCACCATAAACCAGTTCCAATTCCACCGCACGACAATGAAATTAATGCTTGTTCTACAGATTCCTGGCAAGTTTATTTTCAACCGCCGCAGCCACATATAAACCCTCATCAGGATTTGGTTCAACCATTCTCCAGTAATTCAACAAGCATGTTGATAAAAGCATTAACCGGCGGTATTAATGAGGAATATTGTACAATCAAACATCAGATGAGTAAACACACGAACAACATACAGAGCTCGGATCTTGCTGAAAGGGCATCCTTTAACAATATGCCAGGATGCATTGTTCCAGAGAATTCAATTGGTCATCAGCGGGTTAGCTATTTGGATGTGTCCGAAGGAACATCTTGTAAAAGTATGTCAGACTGCATTGTTCTGCAAAATTCAAGTAGTCGTCAACAGAGTGGTGAACATAATACGAACCTGCCTTTACCCAAAAAGATATCTTTTAACAGTATGGTTGACGGCATTGTTCCAGTTAATTCAAATAGTCATCAACAAGGTGATCACCACATCAACTTAGATCAAGCCAAAAAGATATCTTTTAACAGTATGGTTGACAGCATTGTTCCGGTTAATTCAAATAGTCATCAACAAGGTGATCACCACATCAACTTAGATCAAGCCAAAAAGATATCTTTTAACAGTATGGTTGAAGGCATTGTTCCGGTTAATTCAAATAGTCATCAACAAGGTGATCACCACATCAACTTAGATCAAGCCAAAAAGATATCTTTTAACAGTATGGTTGACAGCATTGTTCCGGTTAATTCAAATAGTCATCAACAAGGTGATCACCACATCAACTTGGATCTACCAAAGAGAGCATCTTTTAATGGTATTGTCGCTGAGAATTCAAATAATCACCACATCAACTTGGACCAAGCCAAAAAAATATCTTTTAACATGTCTTGTAGTGTTGCACCAGAGGATTCAAATAATCAACAAAGTGGCTGCCACAGCACATCCATGGGAGTCTCTTGCAAAAGTATGCCAGATTGCATTGTTACAGAGAAAACAAACTTTCATAAAAAAAGTGGCAACCAGATTGGAAATATGGATCTATTTAAAGAAGTTCCCGGCAAAATGACGCCAGACTACATTGTAATGGAGAGTTCAAGAAGCTATCAGCAGAGTGACAGCCACAATGAAAATCTGGATCTTTCCAGCGGAGTCTCCAGCAAAATGACGCCAGACTACATTGTAATGGAGAGTTCAAGAAGCTATCAGCAGAGTGATAACCACAATGAAAATCTGGATCTTTCCAGCGGAGTCTCCAGCAAAATGACGCCAGACTACATTGTAATGGAGAGCTCAAGAAGCTATCAGCAGAGTGACAGCCACAATGAAAATCTGGATCTTTCCAGCGGAGTCTCCAGCAAAATGACGCCAGACTACATTGTAATGGAGAGTTCAAGAAGCTATCAGCAGAGTGATAACCACAATGAAAATCTGGATCTTTCCAGCGGAGTCTCCAGCAAAATGACGCCAGACTACATTGTAATGGAGAGTTCAAGAAGCTATCAGCAGAGTGACAGCCACAATGAAAATCTGGATCTTTCCAGCGGAGTCTCCAGCAAAATGACGCCAGACTACATTGTAATGGAGAGTTCAAGAAACTATCAGCAGAGTGACAGCCACAATGAAAATCTGGATCTTTCCAGCGGAGTCTCCAGCAAAATGACGCCAGATTATGTTGTTGCAGAGAGGTCAAGCAGTTATCAGCATATTGGTGACCTTAACATGAACTTTAAGCTACCCAAAATAGCATGTTTTAAGAGCATGCCAGGATGCAATCTTCCGCAGAATTCTAATATTCATAAACAAAGTGGTTACCATAACATGAATCAGAATTTATCCAAACAGGCATCTTTCCAAGATATACCAAACAGCATGACTCAGGAAAATTCTCATTTCAGCGTGGAGCCAATAAAAAGTTTTCCGTCCAGCAGTAACGATTTGCTAAGTTCAAACTCTTTAAATCCGAAAGAATCTATTTCTTCAGAGTTGCCAATCTGTATTTTACCATTCAACAATTCTATAAATAAACAGTCAATAGTTTGTAAAAGCGTTGTCAAAAGCGATGAATTATTGATAAATACATTATCAGGTCCGTTTAACCAGACAAAAGGTCAGTTTGACTGCATTATGACATCAAATGACATCGTGAACCCTGCAGGTGAACGGAACGACATTGTGCAAGATATGAATGCTAATTTTTGTAGCAAGCTTCGTAAATTGAACACTGAAATCGACTCTTTGAGTAACTTTGCTTCTTCAGACACTTCAGAAGTTATGAACAATCAAAAGTTTTTTGAGGATAGCGAGTTTGATAATAACGAGGATGACGATAATTTTGAACACTCAAAAGGCGTTCATCAATATCTGGATAATGAGAAAAATGAATTTAATGAGAAAGTCTTGACAAGACTAGATTCAGACATTGACCTGGGTGGAAAAAATAAGACATTTCTCTCCGACAAGTCAAGACCACAAGAAGCAGTAAGAAGCAGACTCTGCAGGTTGGAATGTGTCTCAAAGTACAGACATTTTCCTCAGAAATCCATGAATGGGTGTCACAACACAACTCAAAACAAAGGTCCAAAATCTGAATCTGTAAATTTTTCCGAATCAATTAAAAATGACAAACCTTCAGGTCAATTGTTCAAAAATTTGAAACCGAATTTGCCTGATTCTAAAATTCAAGAAAATACACAGCAAAATATTAAACCAATGCCCAAAAAGAAATGTAATTCTTCAAAATTCAACAATATCTTGTGTAATGAGATATTAGTTGATGATATTAGTTTCAATAATACAGAAAATGCGGAAGGAAGAAAGCAGGGTAGAAAACAAACACAATCTTCCAAAGAGGAGTTAGAAAAAGGAGCAGAAAATAAATTTGAGGATGAACGTGAACTCGTCATCACTAAAAAAAAATTGATTAAAAATATAAAAAATTTTAATAATTCTACATCATTTGATGATGAAGAAAAAGTTGATTTGATTGAAAGTAGAAGTGTTAAAAATCAGAAAAAGAATTTTGAGAAAATTAAATTGGCAAGAAAAGAATATGAGCAAGGGATTTGTCTTAATAATCAACTTACAATCAAAAATTTGGATAAATTACGACATCAATGTCAGAGTTGCGAAAAAACGTTTCCTAACAACAGCAGACTTCAGCGACACATTAAGACACATGCGTCTCAGAAGCCATTTCCATGCAGCAAATGCCCACAAGCTTTCACTGCTAAGAGATATCTGGACAATCACATGAGCCGTCATGATAAGCAGCCACCAATCTTCGCTTGTGGCGATTGCGGAAAGACTTTCCCTCGCCGTTATCAATTAAAAATTCACTACCGAACTCACACAGGGGAGAAGCCATACAAATGTTCGCAGTGTTCATCCCACTTCGCGACCTCCTTTCAAGTCCGGCTCCACGAGCGTGTTCACTCGGACAATCTGGCATATCAGTGTCGTTTTTGTGGTAAATGTTTTCGGTCCAACACGAATCTCGCTCTTCATGTTAAACGGCACACAAAGGACAAACCGTACCTCTGTGCCACATGTGGCGCCACCTTTTATGAGGTCAGTAAACTTAAAGCTCATATCCGAGTCCACACGGGCATACACCCATTCATGTGTGACCAGTGTCCGAAGACTTTCAAGGTTAAACATCTTCTGGTGCGACATTTGCGATGGCACAATGACGACACGTTTAAATGTCAACATTGCAGCAAACCGTTCGATGAGCGTTGGATTTTGAAAACACATATGCAGAAACATCATCCAGGACTGTAGAGCAGCCATACTAGTGCTAAGATCACATCACTTGTTCGGAGATCAGATTTCATTAGTTTGCCATGAGATCAAATTATTAGATTATAATGAGATCAAATCTTTAGCTCAAGTTGAGATCAAATTATTAGTTTGTAATGAGATCAAATCTTTAACTCAAGTTGAGATCAAATTATTAGATTGTAATGAGATCAAATCTTTAGCTCAAGTTGAGATCAAATTATTAGATTGTCAGTAGATCAAATTATTAGTTTGCCATGAGATCAAATCTTTAGCTCAAGTTGAGATCAAATTATTAGATTGTCAGTAGATCAAATTATTAGTTTGCCATGAGATCAAATCTTTAGCTCAAGTTGAGATCAAATTATTAGATTGTCAGTAGATCAAATGATTAGTTTGCCATGAGATCAAATCTTTAGCTCAAGTTGAGATCAAATTATTAGATTGTCAGTAGATTAAATTATTAGATTGTCATGAGATCAAATTATTAGTTTGCCATGTGATCAAATTATTAGTTTGTCATGAGGTCAAATTATTAGCTTGTAATGAGATCAAATTATTAGTTTGCCATATCATTAAATTATTAGTTGCCTTGAGATCAAATTATCATAGTTCCTTCACAAATTCATGCCCACAAAGTTGATCAATCATCTCGGAAATTGATTGATGAATTTCTGTCATTCTTTTTCATGAAATCTTATTTTTTTCACTGACCTTCAGATTTTGTAACATTTAAGTACAATCTTCTACCTTTTTAGCTCTCATTTAAGTACAATCTTCTACCTTTTTAGCTCTCATTTAAGTACAATGGTAGTCTGAATTTTGCACAAATCGATTTTTGTTGTATAATGTTAGGAAAATATCAAAGCGCGTGCTCTAAACATTAGATTTTACTGTAAATTATGTTAATTTTCTAACAATGCAAGCGAAAGGCGTATCCATATTACATTGAATAACTGACACCTTTTAGATTCCTTGCAAAAGTGCATGTACGATAACACAGTTACCTTTTGTATAGTGATGAATTTACACTTTAAACTCTTCATGGTTTTAAAAATCAAGTAGTCACATCACAGCAGCTTACAAATTATCACACATACAGGAATATTCATTAATAGTAAATATTTTGTCAAAATACGCCTCTGGACCAATTTAACAAGAAACCGGAAATGTAATTACCAAAAAAAAAAAAAAAAAAAAAAAAAAAAAACACACACAAATTAAGAGTGCGAAGCGGAGCTAAGATTGTGTGGTGTGCACGTGAAATTTGCCTTTTTAATTGGTGAGTTGATTACAACAATCGTGGGTATTGGAAAATCCTAAAATTTAGGACAAGCAAGAAAATCATATTTTTATATACCTCAAATAAGCAAAAATCTTTCCTAAATGCATGACAGTAGGGCAATAAATCAGACTGACGGTCCGGGAAAAAATAAGATTTCATGAAAATTAATTACAGAAATTCATCAGTTTCTGAGATAATCAACTCTGTGGGCACGAGTTTCTGAACGAACTATAGTTTGTCATGAGATTTTTAAAACAGTTTTTTTTTAAATCATAATATATTATTAATGTATGTATATATTTCCTGTGTATAACCGGGGCCTCATTATGAGGGAAGTAAAGAATAGTGGCACTGTGACCTTCCAGGCATGTCATAAAAGGCGACTAAGGAGGTTGATCGATGGCTTGACAAGCTGTCATTGTAAAAACTATTGTTATGGAATCAGCGCCATAGATTTTAGAAGCAGTGATCTCTGCAATATGTGCCACTTTGGCACGCAAGGTTTCTATTTTTGAGATTGTGGTTCTGCCCTATGTGCCGTCTTCGGCTCGAAAGGACAATAGATAGATAGATATGTATATATATATATATATATTATATGACAAAAGTTATATTTTCAATGCTGTATGTAAAATACATGTTGTGTGTACATAATAAACAGTATGTTATTATCCACAGTTGTTTGTTCTCATCTCAAAGTGACATTTTAATTCTTGGAAATCTTTTATGAAGATGCCCTTAAACTAGTACACTCCCCTCATTCTTAAAATTAATTATTTAGGGGAATGGTTTCATTTTGTGACACCAGACACACAATGTACAGTCTTTAGTTAAAGTCAATATTTATGTGTGCATGATAGGAATCCCGTGTGTTACCGGGGCTTCATTATGAGGGAAGTAGAGAATACACTGTGACCTTCCAGTCATGTCGTAAAATGCGACTAAGGAGGTTGATCGATGGCTTGACAAGCTGTCATTGTAAAAAGTATTGTTATGGAAACAGAGCCATAGATTTTAGAAGTGGTGATCTCTGCAATATGTGCCATTTAGGCATGCAAGGTTTCTGCTTTTGAGATTGTGGTTCTGCCCTATGTGCCGTCTTCGGCTCGAAAGGACAATAGATAGTATAGTAGTTAATGCTCGTAACCAAAAAAATCACAGATTGGCAAATTTGAGAGTTTCAGGGGATGCAATACTCAATTTTCTTACACAAAAGTTTTTAGAATTTGAGAATTTTGAATGTATAATAGAAGTTTGTGTATTTTCTTCTTCTTCTACATTTGAACTACCTGTGGAGCATAGGTCTTCAACAAACACTTTCAACTACCTGTGGAGCATAGGTCTTCAACAAACACTTTCAACTACTTGTGGAGCATAGGTCTTCAACAAACACTTTCAACTACCTGTGGAGCATAGGTCTTCAACAAACACTTTCAGCTCCCTGTGGAGCATAGGTCTTCAACAAACACTTTCAGCTCCCTGTGGAGCATAGGTCTTCAACAAACACTTTCAGCTCCCTGTGGAGCATAGGTCTTCAACAAACACTTTCAGCTCCCTGTGGAGTATAGGTCTTCAACAAACACTTTCAGCTCCCTGTGGAGTATAGGTCTTCAACAAACACTTTCCAAGACGTTTTGTTTATTGCCATTCTTTTAAGATCATTCCATGTCTTCCCTATCATCTTCATCTCTGCTTCTGTCTTCTCCAAGAATATTTTGGTCTTCCTCTTTGTCTTTTTCCTTGGGGATTTCAAAAAAGAACCTGTTGTGTAATACTCTCAGTTGACTTTCATAATGTGTGTCCTATCCAGCACTATCTTCTTCATTGTATCTCTTTATCCACTGGTATTTAACGAGTAAAGGTAAAGAGCCCCATCATGCCAAGTGGTGTATAGGGAATATGGTGTTAGTGACCATAATTTTTGGGGTAATGTGGTCGGTATTATGCAAAAGCCGCTTTACTTTCCCACAAAAAATCCAGGTACCCATTTAAGAGGTTAAGGCAAAGAAATGCAAGTGAATGCATAAAAATGCGAAGCTGCAGTAAAGCTGAATGCAAGGAAAAATTGAAAAAAAAAATCCCTACCCATTTAAGACTGGGTGAACCCAGAAGCCGTTGATCATAATTGAACCCGACCTCATGTCCTTTGCAGTCCAGTTCACTAACCACTGAGCTATCACGGCTCCCATTTGACTGGTACATTTCCATAATTCTATGTTAGTGATTTTGTCCTGCCATTTCCATCCTTTTATTCTGTGCAAGCTTCCATTAATGAAGGTCTGTACCTTCATGATTGTCATTTTATTATTCTCCATGTTTCACAGCTACATGTTTATGGAGCTACATGTTTATGTGTATTTTAATTTCCTGGAAAGGCATAAATGAGCAAATCAACTAAAGTTGCAGTGACAAACTACTGTGATTGTATGTAGTTGCAGTTAGTCGGAGACCCCGGTATCATTGCAAAATTAAAATCCATAATTCTTCAACAGCCTGTGCCACTGGAATCATCAGAATTAACATCTCATTGCATTGAAGGTTTACATAAGGCGTAACCGCACCGAAAGTGAATGCAGCCAAACTGTCCTTCGTCATATATCATCATAAACAATCAGAATGTCACAAGGATGAAATACACAGCTCACGGTGTGCATGGATCACTAAACTCAGTAGTTCCTAGGCAGCAAATAATAGGATGTGTGTTTAATTGCTAACTAATCCATGACTGATTACTTATTAAAGTGTGACTACAATTGAAAAAAATATTTCCCCAAATCCAGATAGTGGAGCATACATTCATTGTTGCTGCTGTTCTGTCTTCATGTAATCTTGCAACAATGGGGCTTTGATAGCCTAGTTGGGAAAACCACACTAGCTACCGGCATTCGGACAACCCGTGTTCGATTCCCTCTGGAAGCAGTGTCAGTCGTACTCGTAGTTGGAAAAAAAAAAGATACCCTCGCGGTCGACCAGCTGCTGGAAGAAATTGGTACCAGGTAACACTCTGAGAAAGAGGAATGGAAAAGCGTCGCTCTGAGTTACAATGCTTGAGGTGGAACTACACAGGAGTCTCCGAACACTTCTGGATAGGCGGCTGAGCACATATAGGTAAAAACCCACGCGCTAAGATGCAGATTCAAGTCTCGTACCTTTACGGTAGCATCAATACAACTTGTGAATGTAGCTACATACATTTCAGTGACCGATGATGTGTTATTTTAACAAACTCCATTTTTTTTGCAGTGGCTTCTTTCTTTCTTTCAATTTTCACATATCTGTTTTTATCCCTCAATATGTAGCACATCTCTTTCATTTCATCTCTTATCCCTCTGTTTAACTCTTCTTGATTTACCTGTCCCGCTCATCCTAGATGCAGTAGAGTTTATATTTATTTCATTTCTTTTCTCATTTCCTGTGGAAGGCCAAATCGTCAGTATTTTGTCTTGTAAAGCTGTCACCATACCTTGTTGGAGTGTACATTACACCCCACTACTTGCTTCTGCTACCAGCTTTACCATGACTCCTCTTTATCATCCATCCATAAAAGGAAGTTAAGTCGATGTAGATGTATTGTGATTTACAGGAAAGCTCTCATATTTATGCCCTTTAGCCCAACACATCCAACTTCAGCACGGCGTTTCTTAGTACCAGGTTTTGCCTTCCCTCTGATCCCTACCCGCTTGGACAGATTTATCGGTGTTGTTTTCTTGCGTTCGTCCGATGGCATTATTTGGACATATATATGTTGTAGTTTGCAGTAGACCTGTGTTGTTTGCATATTTCGGCCCAACACATCTGACTTCAGCTCTGTATCTTTTCCCAGTTGCCTTCCCTCCAACTACTCATTTTGGCAGACTAGACTGATTAATTTATTACTTGAGGCACCGTGAAGAGGTGGAGTAGGATCTGGATACTTTTGGTTCACTGATACTGGCACAAGCCAACAGCTGAGTCGGACAACTTTCAGTTCTGTTGCTGTCGAGAACCTCTGCCCCTGTTGCTTGGCTCCTTATGCATAATGTGGGAGGGACATGAGTGGAGAGAGGTTCAAACCTTCACAGGCTCCTGGAGTTATTGACCTTAGTAGAGTCTCTAGATTAACTTTGAAGACACCTATAAATGTATGCAGACAGATGCTAGGCTATCTGTGAAGACACTTATAAATGTATGCAGACAGATGCTAGGTTATCTGTGAAGACACTTATAAATGTATGCAGACAGATGCTAGGCTATCTGTGAAGACACCTATAAATGTATGTAGACAGATGCTAGGCTATCTGTGAAGACATCTGTAAATGTATGTAGACAGTTGCTAGGTTATCTTTCTAGACTGTGTGAACTGGGAGTAAAGAGAGATGGGTAGAACAAGGGACTTTGACAGAAGTACAAATACATGACTATCTAGACTGTGTGAACTGGGAGTGTAGAGAGATATCATTAATAATCTATGAGAGATGGGTAGAACAAAGGACTTTGATGGAAGTACAAATACATGGCTATCTAGACTGTGTGAACTGGGAGTGAAGAGAGATATCATTAACAATCTATGAGGGATGGGTAGAACAAAGGACTTTGATAGAAGTACAAATACATGACTATCTAGACTGTGTGAACTGGGAGTGAAGAGAGATATCATTAACAATCTATGAGAGATGGGTAGAACAAAGGACTTTGACAGAAGTACAAATACATGGCTATCTAGACTGTGTGAACTGGGAGTGAAGAGAGATGGGTAGAACAAAGGACTTTGACAGAAGTACAAATACATGGCTATCTAGACTGTGTGAGCAGGGAGTGAAGACCCGCATTGCCAGAATAGAGCGATATTGTGGAGGAATAAGAGGATTTGTCAACCAACACCGAACTGGCAAATTAGTCTCCGTGTGCTGATGAATATTTTGATGAGAAGATCGGAGCATCTATGGGTGTGTCCAGAATGTGATGATGATCCTAATTTAACACAGCATTCACGTGGACATCTGAAAGTGACCACAAAAGACAACAAAAACAGCAGCACTATTTTCTGCTCAACAAAGGTGTACCATCAAACAAGTGTACACACTTGTTATCATCGTGAACAAAACAAGACAACTAGAAAATCAGCATCAACAAAACTATTTAATCTACACATAGTAAGGCTCACAATTTAGATATGATATCAAGTTATCAACCGATATGTGGTATATACCTTGTCTCAAATTTGAAAAGCAAAACAAATTCTTCTCAGCACAGTTCTTCAGTTGTTGTGGAAGAAATGCAAAACATGAAAATTATTATTTTTTAAAACTTTGCATAGCAAACAAGGTACAAGTCAGAGGAATCAATTTTGTGACCAGGGATGGCCCATTTATTTTTTCCCTTTGCCCATTGGTTGCTGACACTCTGGACAATGTGAATTCCTGCAGCCTTTTTAAATATTTTATTTTCTTCACTTTTTTTTTTGTTTATAAGATTCTTGATGGCACCCCTAAGTACATGGTGTTCCCCAGGCAATTGTCTGAGTTTCTGGCACCTTGAGTCGGCCATGTTTGTAACAAATTTTACTACCAAAATAATCGTAAGATCTTTATAAACACAAAAGTTATGAGAAACTACTAGAAAGCATGAAGCATGATGGGAGTAGACTATCTCAACTGTTAACTTTTCTATGACAGAAACCAGGATCGGTGAAGCGGCAACTCAGGAGAATATCACTTACTGAAGCAAAGTCAACACTTTAATGTAAATGTAGAAAAGATAAATGGTGTAGAGTATATACTAGGCCACAGCAGCTAGACACGAGGGTGGAGCCAGTGCTCCATTTCCCTGTTAATAACATTCCCAGCTCAGACAGACCACTAATTCTCCTGTAGAGTTGGCTGAACCGCGATTAAACCACACATCACAGGATGCATCGATGATGTTGTTTCCTGTAGTGCACTGCCATGTCACCAAACAAAATAGTTTCCTGTAGCACCCTGCCATGTCACCAAACAAAATAGTTTCCTGTAGTACCCTGCCATGTCACCAAACAAAATAGTTTCCTGTAGCACCCTGCCATGTCACCAACAAAACAGTTTCCTGTAGCACACTGCCATGGCACCAACAAAATAGTTTCCTGTAGCACACTGCCATGGCACCAAACAAAATAGTTTCCTGTAGCACCCTGCCATGTCACCAACAAAAGTTTCCTGTAGCACACTGCCATGGCACCAACAAAATAGTTTCCTGTAGCACACTGCCATGGCACCAACAAAATAGTTTCCTGTAGCACACTGCCATGGCACCAACAAAATAGTTTCCTGTAGCACACTGCCATGGCACCAACAAAATAGTTTCCTGTAGCACACTGCCATGGCACCAAACAAAATAGTTTCCTGTAGCACACTGCCATGGCATAAAACAAAATAGTTTCCTGTAGCACCCTGCCATGTCACCAACAAAGTAGTTTCCTGTAGCACACTGCCATGGCACCAAACAAAATAGTTTCCTGTAGCACCCTGCCATGGCACCAAACAAAATAGTTTCCTGTAGCACCCTGCCATGGCACCAACAAAATAGTTTCCTGTAGCACACTGCCATGGCACCAAACAAAATAGTTTCCTGTAGCACCCTGCCATGTCACCAAACAAAATAGTTTCCTGTAGCACCCTGCCATGTCACCAACAAAGTAGTTTCCTGTAGCACACTGCCATGGCACCAAACAAAATAGTTTCCTGTAGCACCCTGCCATGTCACCAACAAAATAGTTTCAACTTAAACTTGTGACGTCAGCTATCAGTATTCTATTTCTTCTATCAATAAACTATTCACAGAGAAATACTGTTCCCTGAAATACTTGTGAAAACACAAAATTATTGCTTGTTATATAGATCTTTGGTTTCAAGAAATCATTATCCTGACCTGGCCGTGATGTACCCAGACCAGAAGCCACAAAACAAAAACTATTACCAATCACAGCTAGACATCAACTTCTAAAATATTCCCTCCATTTTGACAATTAGTTGTTTTAAAATTTTGAACAATCGCCAACAATTTCAAAATTACTGCCGCTATCAAAACTATGTTTCCGGCCCAAGGCAGTCACTCTCTGTCCGTTCATATTCACAACAAAATGTAGCCTGGTCTGGAGATAATTGCAAATTAAAAACTCACAAATTTAAGCAGAATCAAAATGGAGTGCATCATCTATGTTAGAATGTGATCAACTCATCATTTCAACATCCCACTTCAGTTATATATATAAAAAAAAAATATATAAAAACAGTAAAATCGGTACTGTGTACAGTACACAAAGTATCAAAAAGATTCAACAATACAAATCAAATTCCTTGCAATAATTATTGATAAAGCGTTGTCTCAAAAATACTGGCATGATAGTTACAGTAATATCAGAATTTTTTGTTGTTCTTATCCTTGTTAAATAGAAAATGTGAATAGTTTGTTCCACAAATAATATCAGTGCTGTTTCTCATTTTTAAATATCAAGTCAATTAAAACTGCAACCAGAAACAAAATATTGCAAATCATGAAGGAATCAATTAATAATTGTGAGTCAACTTTTAGATATTGGATATGTAAATATTAACAGCAAACCTTGATATAACCAAACTTAACAAATTTGACAAGAAAGAGAACAATTACAGAAAACTAGATTTAAAAATGAACAAATGTTTCGGCCAAGAAAGGCTTGATAATTTAAAACTTTGAGATCAATGATTAGGAAATAACAAACGAATTGACACCACTAAGCTGCATTAGTTGTTACAAGCTGAAATAACTGTAGCTGGGACCAACATTGAAATAATGATGATGTCTGAAACCACAGAAATATGAAGCTGAATAGCACAGGCCAAAGTAGGATCTCAGAAAATGAAAAGCATACAAGTCTATGTCAATAGAAGTGAGTTCATTGGTGGCATATAGAGCCAGTTCTGAATATGGAAGTGAATCATGGACAGTAGGCAAATAAAAAAAAAAAGATGATTAGAGGCCACAAAGATGGGATTGGTCAGAAGAATGTAGAAAGTTCCTAGGACAGCTAAAAAGACCAAGAAAATTCTCAGAGAGGCCAACACAAAAAGGGAGCTCCTAAAAACATCAGAAAGAAGCAATCAACATTTTTCTGACACATAATGAGAAGAGGAAAGTTGGAATACTTGGTTACAACTGGCAAAACACAGAAAAAGAGAGATCATGGATGACAAAGGGAGAAGATATTGGATAGCTTGTAGTCATGGCATGAAAAACAGAACAACAACAGAATTGATGTGATGTGCTGTGGATAGAAATTTGTGGAAGGACATGCTCGCCTACGCCAACCGATATGACAAATGATGATTGAAAGGAAAATGATACAAAGCTAGCAAAGAAGAACACGGCAAGTTCTAGAAAATGTATTAAAACTAAATACAAAGTGAACATAGAAACTTGTTAAGTAAATGAGATAACAGTATTCTGTGCTTCACTGAAAATGGCTGCTGTCAAACGACAAACAAACAAAAAACAAAACAATTATACAAGACCTTAATTCAAAATTACAAAAAATATGTAAAAGCTATTAAAATACATTTTTAAAAAAAGAAGAAAAGAAAAAAAAACCCAGAAAACACTAGAATAAGAACAGCTGTAAAGAAATATTTTCATAAACAGAATCAACATAGCACCAAAAATGTCAACTGCACAGAAAAATAATTTCATCACAGAATAGATATTCTTAAACATGTATACAAATATAGAAACTCAAAGCCCTGGTCAGTATAAAGGCACTTGTCCTAGGTGTTCAATAATCATTCTAGATTTTCTGCTAACAAATTTTTCTGATATAAATATATATATATCTAAGGGTCATAACTTTCAATGTTTTTCATAAAGAAATCACTATACCATTATCAGAATCTGATTACTTCCCTTTCTATTTTACCAAAAACAGGTTAAAAGTAGAATCCAGTTACGAGATTGTCGGGACCATCAAAATATTGTCGTTATAACCGTTTCTTGTTATACCCCATTTATGTGTTAAATGTGGAAAAAAAACTGTTCAATTGAGAAACAGATTAAGCAGTTACATGCCTTGTAAATAGTTTGATATTACCGCATGAAATGGCCAGACATGATGTTTCTGCTCCTCAGGATTGTATGTAATATGCTTGTGGAAATATCATATTCAATGTATATTTGTGCTTCTGATTGTAACTTACTGTCAACCGTATCTATCAACATCACTTTCATTTCAAGTGACATGCACTTGTGTTTCCTGTCAGTACTGGAAGCCATTATGATAAATTTAATGACTTGCAAATAGATCTGAACTAGTGTATATAAAATTCTATAAAAGTCCCGTGTGTTACCGGGGCTTCATTATGAGGGAAGTAGAGAATAGTGACACTGTGACCTTCCAGGCATGTTGTAAGAGGCGACTAAGGAGGTTGAGTTTTCTTTTCTTTTTTTCTGGTTTGCCAAATTTCACAAAATACATTACAACTGATTTGCAGTTTTCAGGCTGGGCATAAACTCTTAAAGACATTTTAAAATATAGGATGAGGTACAAATTCAGGGATTTAAAAAAGTGACATCATATTAGGATTGTCGTGATAACTGGGGTCCAGTTATCTGTGGATTCTACTTTATAACAAGGAGGAATAAACCATAGACTTATCTAACCACACAAAGGTTGTATAAACACTCCCAAACAAAAGGCAAAAGTCTATTTGCTGCTAGTTTATCGAACAACAAATAATAAATAGAAACAGGTATTTATAGCTTAATAAAGCAGACAAAACAACAGGAAAGACAGAAATTAATAGACAGACAGGACCAGCAAACAGACTGACATTGCAGTTTGGCACACGACACAGGTGAGTTTAATAAACTCAGCTGAACTTTTGCTCAAAAAGTCTTGTTTCTTCACCAAATCTTTCACAAATACAAATTACGCAAAGCTGCTCCAGTTTAATCTTGTATTTCAGTCTGAAAAATATTCCATTTCATAGGAAACAGCTGTAAGCCCAATTAATTGCCAAGTAAATGGACGGCAGGCTGGTACAGTCAAATTAGAGTTCACAGGTCCTACATTTTTCCTGTAAGATTTATATGTATTTTATATCACATTTTAAGATGTAACATTTGTATTTCTTCCCATAAACCAGCTTCTTACGTTTTTCTCGCATTCACAAAGTAATTGGATAATATTTTGAAATTCGCAGGAAATTGAATATGTTACGCCACTTTTGCTCATGCCTAACAATATTCAATACATTTTTAACAAATAAGAAGTTACATGTAATTAATGTTACATTTGTAAACGCTTAATTCGGTTTTTGCCCTGTGTGCACAGAGCACTAAACTCAGTAGCTCCGAAAGCAGGCTGGACTTGGAATATGAGGAAACTGCAACAAGGAACACTTTTCATGCTTAGCCTGAATGGTTCCTGCCACCTATCTGCTATATTGACCGGAAGTCCAATTAGATATTAATGTGATAACAACAGCAGATTACACATAACACGTAATGTGTCAGCTCTTAACATAAAGTAACATAAATGGCTTACAACAACTTGTGAAAGTCTTTCTTTTGTTTTTCATAATAAAAAAAAAACATGAAAAATTCCATAATTTTTCCTGACAAAAACCTGGCTACATGAGGCCAAATACTGTTTTAAGAAGTCAGACACAAATTTCCAAGTTTGTACACTACCTGCAGCCTCCCTAGCCAACCCCACTATATGGGACCTCTGAACCAAAACTGTCACACGAAGAAGTTTCATGTGATTCTCCTATAATAAATCACAGACCAGATAAACAGGTCATAATGCTCACCATTTCAGTGCTCAAATAACAAATTTTAATAAAAAGAAGTTTCTGGAACAATGTTCAACAACGAAACAAAGGCAGAGTTTTGAAAGCAATCAACTGCATAAACACACAAAACACAAAGTAAATTGTCATGACTACAATCAAGTTTCCCAAATCTAAACATACTGACTACGGGGAAACAAATAAAAACAATTCTTAAAGCATAAAAAAGAGCAAAATATTTGTGCAAAATTTATTCACGTTTGAGAAGATGCAAACAGCGGTTTGTTAGTAAAAATTTGTGTCACAGATGGAACAAGACTAGAGACAAGTGGCAAATCAAAAATGCTCATTGGATAATTTAACTTGGGCTGAAGATGATAGAGCAAAAGTCATAGTTTTTCCACGGCTGAAGATGATAGAGCAAAAGTCATAGTTTTTCCACGGCCGAAGATGATACCAGATGGTTTCCACATGAATGCCTGACGGGAAGGTCTTTCTTCATCCATGCTGAGCACATGATCATCTGGACTATCTCCAAAGCTAACTTCTAATAAAGCGCAACATCATCATCAGGTGCCATCTCCGCAACGAATGTTGGCTACCATGGAGCGTCATTCTGTTGTGTCTCTTGCTTTGATGGTGCAGGTTGTGAAGGTTGATTTGTCCCCTCCTGTATTTTCCCCTGCAAGATGACTTTTAGTAGGCTGTTGTGTCTGTTAACATGGCCCAAAGCTCAACACTTGTGTTTAATCTGGCTACTCAACTGCTCACTGATATCAAAATAATAAAATAAGCAGTGCCTGTTGAGGATCAAACAAAATAAAATAAAACAATCTGTTGTTGTCTGAAATCTTTTTGAAACGTGAATCTGTTCTCCCTCCCCCCACCACTTTGATTAGAAGGCAATTTTAATATTTTTTGTTGAGAATCTAACAAAACAACCATATGGTTTGAGACTATAATGATGAAGCATATTATGGAAGATTGCCATCATTGAGTGATCATATTCTTATCTTTTATTTTATTGGGGGGGGGGGGGGGGGGGGGGGCAAAGCTGGGTCATCTCTTTCAAGGTTTAAAATTCAGAAGATCATAATCAATCCTTTGGGAGCCAAATCTCACCCCCCCCCCTCCCCCCAAATATATTGAATGAATATTATTTAGTAATTTTAGATTTTTAACAAGTATTTTTCATCGATGTCATATATAAGTCAAAACAAAATATAAAATCATTTTATGGAACAAAGGCATCAATTTTGTTTTATTATATCAAAACTTGTCAGGCTCCAAACCAGGTAATCGCTGGTTCAATTCCAATTAGGGTCAAGGTATTTTCTATCGAGTGAAATAAAAACTGAGACTTGAACACCTTGCATGACTGCACTGGACAAGCAGCATTTATTCTCCTGTTCTATAAGGCACACCCCAGAAAAGGGGAAAATGCTGTAAAAAATAGTTTAATTTAGATCAAATATTTATAGGAAATCACGGCTCAGAAGTATATCCACATAGCAGGAAATAAAAATCTGATTGGTTGATGGCAACCTGTCAATCAAGAGAGATGGTAGATCTAGTGTGTAGGCGAGGTCCTATCAGGGACTGCTGTTTTTTTAATTTTTTATATATCAGGAATCAGGAGCCTGCCTTCAATATTATATATTTCAGTGTATATTTCACAGCCACTTTGTGTCAGCATTTTATATCTGAAATGTGTACAAACATTGTACACAACAATTCAAACTAGCTTCTCAAGTGAAGATTAATGTGCATAAAAAATATAAGGGGTAATATATGCTACTACTGATCAAGCACTACTTGCTACAATTGTAGTGTAAAGTTAACTCAGAAAATGTGTAGAGATTAGGCCCTGCATGGCTGGTTATATCACGACACAACCTGTGTGTTCTTGGCGATTATCTTCTCCTGGTAGTGGTTCTTGCAGAACACCGTTCCGTCATACTGGCCATAGCTTTGTATGCTGCAGATGAGATAGTAAGTTCATCTTTATGGGAGAAGGTGTAATGTGGATGAGATAGTAAGTTCATCTTTATGGGAGAAGGTGTAATGTAGATGAGATAGTAAGTTCATTTTAATGAGAGAAAGTGTAATGTAGATGAGATAGTAAGTTCATTTTAATGAGAGAAAGTGTAATGTAGATGAGATAGTAAGTTCATTTTAATGAGAGAAAGTGTAATGTAGATGAGATAGTAAGTTCATCTTTATGGGAGAAGGTGTAATTTGTGGATGGTATAGTTTGTCTTAATGAGAGAAGGTGTAATGTGCGGATGTTATAGTTTGTCTTAATGAGAAAAGGTATAATGTGTGGTGCGGATGTTATAGTTTGTCTTAATGAGAAAAGGTATAATGTGTGGATGTTATAGTTTGTCTTAATGAGAGAAGGTGTAATGTTGATAAGATAGTAAGTCCATCTTCTTCTTTTCTCTTTCTCACTGATACCTAAAAGGTGTCGTGGTTTATATCATTTGTCGTTCTTGAGCTGCTCGAACTGTCTGAATTAGTGACTTTCCTTTGTTGTTACATTGAAATAGAGAGATAAATAAAAGATAGGACAAGGGGAAGTAATGATGAAAATTAAGGAGATGTTGAGAGGGGAGATAATAGTACGAGGGGAGGTCAAAAAGTAATGCACACCAATTTTTTTCTCGGCTAATAATAAAGATAGGAATATGAAATTTTGCACACTTGGAATATGACATGTTCCAATTATGTGTACCAAATTGCACAGCATTCTGATAAATTACGCAATCTATGAACCGTTAAAATGGAGCTTGTCAACAATGTCCATTACAAACAGCGAATTGTCATAGAATTTCTGGTTGCGGAAAAAGAAACTGTGGCAAACATTCATAAACGACTGTGTGCAGTGTACAAATGTTCTGCAGTCGATAGGAGCACAGTTAGTCGCTGGGTTCAGAGAATTAAAGCTGCAGAAAGTGTACGAGTGGAGCTGCATGATTTACCGCGTTCTGGACGTGTTGCCTCGGCTACCAGCACAGACATGTTAAACCGGGCTGATGCCATTATTCTTAAGGATAGGCGTATCACTAGTCAGCAATTGGCATTGCAGCTTACAGACAGCAAGGGAAGTGCAATCGCAATTTTTAAAACTCTCGGATATTCAAAGATTTGCGCTCGATGGGTTCCTCGGTGCCTAACAAATGATCACAGAGTTCAAAGGAAAACATTCTGTTCTGAATTGTTGGAGCGTTTCGGTGTTGAAGGAGAAATGTTTTTGTCAAAAATTGTTACCGGTGACGAAACGTGGGCACATTATTATGAGCCTGAAACAAAAATGCAGTCAATGGAATGGCATCATCCGCAGTCACCAAAAAGAAAAAAATTCAAAACATCTCCATCAGCCGGAAAGGTGATGATCACTGTCTTCTGGGACATTGATGGTGTGATTCTTGTTGATGTAATGACAAGAGGTGAGACAATCAACTCGACAGCTTACATCAATACACTGACAAAACTCAAAAATCGGTTCCACAGAGTTCGGCCTAATAAGCCATCTGCAGATTTGTTGCTTCAACATGACAATGCACGCCCTCACACAAGTCTGGTAACACGGGAAGCAATCAACAAATTTGGTTGGACTGTACTGCCCCATCCTCCTTACAGCCCTGATCTGGCTCCCTCAGATTTCCATCTGTTTGGACCACTCAAAAAATTCCTGCGTGGGACACACTTTGACAATGATGAGGATGTGATCCGTGCAGTTAAAAAATGGCTACGCGAGCAGGACAAAACTTGGTACAAACGAGGCATTCATGACCTAGTTTCACGTTGGCGTAAGGCAATACGCTTGGACGGAGATTATGTTGAAAAATAGGTAGTGTAAAGGGGATGTTCAGCTACAATCTGTGAAAATTTCACACATTTTGTCCGAATAGTTTCCGAGAAAAAAATTGGTGTGCATTACTTTTTGACCTCCCCTCGTAATATTAGATGATGTGATTAAAAGCGACAGACCACGGGAAATCATGCAAGGGGAGACAAGTGAGGGGGAGCAGTAGATTCACGGGAACTAGAAAGGTCAAGGAGAAAGTGTGCGGGGCGAGGGACATGAGTGACCGAAATTGGAGAGAAAGAACAAGGGAAAATATAGTTTAGTCGAGCTTAAGTCGAGGCGCAATGCAGACGTTGTGTCCACAAGACAGGAACGGGACTGTGGGCAAAGGAGAGGATGGACAAGTTTCACAATGGTCAGGTTAGTGTGTGAATAGCTCTAGACCTAGGCGGTGGAATAGCTGAGTGATAGCTAGGGCTATAAGACTGAATTAGACCGGGATAGGATGGCTCTATTGAAGAGATAGTGATCAATGTGATACATTTAGATAGATGAGCTTAGTGAAAGCTAGGTCTAACGTAGACCTTTACAGGCATCCCATTGTTAAGAATAAAGAGTAGGCTGTGTGCCATTATTTCTAAATCAAGACCTTCATCAGCATTAAGATGTGAGGTATCAGCAGTTGGCTATGAGCCCTTATTCAGAGAGACTTTCCATGAACACTTATTCATGTCAAGAGAACCTTCATCAGTATCAAGATGCAGGTATGATTTATTGGCTGTGAGCCATTGTGAATTCATATAAGCCTTCATCAGCAATTACGATGTTAGGTGTAAGCTATCGGCTATGAGCCATTATTAGAGAGACTTTCCATGAACAATTAGTTATGTCAAGAGAGACCTTCGTCAGTATGAAGATGCAGGTATAATTGTAGGCTGTGTGCCTTATTATCATTTCTAATCCTTCATCAGTATCAAGATGTTAGGTATGAACTGTCGGCTATGTGCCATCATTACCATATATAAACCTTCATCAGCATCAAGATGTTAGGTGTGAACTGTGGGCTGTGTGCCATTATGATATAGAGACTTTCAATGAACAATTATTCATGCCAAAGAGACCTTCATCAGTATCAGGATGTCGGTGTGAATTGTTGGATGTGCGCCATTGTTACAATAAGAGAGACCTTCATCAGTGTTAACCTGCTAATTATGAACTGTGAGATATGAGTATTGGCGGTGTGCCATGGTATTATGGACTAATTGTTTTATCTATTAAACTGTTATAACTAGCCCTGGTGTTGTTCCTTGCTGTTGTCGAAGGGGTGGTGTGTCCTACGAAGAACGAGCTGTGAGGTGTCAGCAACAGAGTCACAACGCGAAGTTGATCAACGGGCAACCCTGAACCTTGAAGTACCAGCAGCGGCAGATCTTGAGTCCACGAGAAGGCGTGAAGCCTGAACCTATGTGTACCAAATAAAGCGTTAAAGAATGTAAATAGCGAGAGGGGCTATTTCGCTGTTATAACATGTCTCTGTCACTGCATCTATCCATCTTCTGGGTCTTCCTCTTGGTCTTTTTCCATGCATTCTCGAGAAGAACGCCCTTGATGGTGATTGGTGAGGATTCATTCTGACCAGGTGGCCAAACCATTTAAGTTGTTGTTGTTCTATATATTCTTGGCAGGGTTTTGTTCCTACTATTTTTCTTATGGTTTCATTTGGTATTCTATCTCTTCTTGTGTTGTTTGTTACTTTTCTCAAGCATCGCAACTCACATGCATTGATCTTTCTTAAATGTGATTTAGAAAGGGTCCATGTTTGACTTTCATAGCAAAAAGTTGGTATGAAAATGATAAGTTCATCTTAATGAGAGAAAATGTAACATGTGGATTGGATGTCTTTCAGACGGGCTGTGGTGAATGCACCGTTCTATGGAAGATCTGGCTAGAGACAGGGATTGTTTCCGACAAGCTGTGGTGAATGGACCGTTCTGCAAAGGACATGTGACCTGATGATAAAGAGGGCTAATGAAAGCTGTCAATGTGTTTCTTAATGAGACAGGATGTTAATAAGAGGTTGCAAGTTGAGACGAAAATGAGCTGACATTAACCGAGAACAAAGATACAAGTTAGATGGTGTATCAGCATCAATACAGACAAATGCAGTACTACACTTTTCACTCTCTCCCCAAAACAAAAAGCAGGAGCTATCTACATAAACAATGAGCCTGTGAAAGAAGACATACAAGCTACGTATCTCTGAGTTACATTTGACAACAAACTATCTTGGAAATGGCAGATAAATAAGGCAACCCCAAAAGCAAGGAGGAAATTGGCTATTCTAAGAAAGTTGTGTGGAACCACGTGGGGTGCGAGTGGGAAAATAGGAAAGTTTACCAACATAGTATACGCCCACATTTAGATTTTGGATCATCTGCATGGTGCTCAGCATTAAACACCACACTGCAAGGGCTGGATAAAATACAAAACCAGGCACTTAGGGTCATCCCAGGAGCAATGAAATCAACACCAATATTGGAGATGGAGAAATTGTGGAGGATACCAGCACTGAGAGAACGGAGGGACACAAAGGTGCTGATACAGGCAGAAAAATTTGCATACATGCCGAGACATCCAATGAAGTACCGATTCCAAAATCTTGCATTGGGACGACTTAAGAGAAGCAGTTTTATCCACCAAGCCAAGCGTATTTGTAGACAAACACCAGACATGCCAAGAGTTGTTAAACCCCTTCTGCCCATACCAGAACAAACTCCCTGGACAAAGGAATCAGGATTATCAATACAAATATGGACAGAAGTGAAAGGAATACTTGACAAGGAGGAACAGAATAGTGTACAATAACTCTCAGTTTCCTGGATGAAGAATACCCACAAGACCTATGGATCCGTGTGTACACAGATGGATCAGCACAGAATGCAGTAAAGAATGGGGAGCAGGTGCATATATAGAGTACCCAAATAACACAAGGGATAAGAATAAAATCTATGTATCTATTGTCCTTTCGAGCAGAAGATGGCACATAGGGAAGAACCATAATCTCAAAAACAGAAACCTTGCATGCCAAAATGGCACATATTGCAGAGATCACCACTTCTAAAATCTATGACTGTTTCCATAACAATACTTTTTACAATGACAGCTTGTCAAGCCATCGATCAACCTCCTTAGTCTCCTCTTACGACATGCCTGGAAGGTCACAGTGTCACTATTCTCTACTTCCCTCATAATGAAGCCCCGGTAACACACGGGAATATGAATAAAATACCAACAGGGAAATATTGTCACAATTATGATGCAGAAATACAAGCAATAAAGTTGGCAAAGAAAAACTGCTGAACAGTAATCCTAGCCCACAGCCTGTAGTGTTTTTGACAGATGCAAGATCAGTACTCCAGGCACAACAATCCAGAAAATTACCACATCTGCAGACCTTATTGACTGAACTCTGCAAGCACCACAGGGTTGCCCTGCAGTGGATCCCATCTCACTGTGGAATACCAGGAAATGAAAAAGCAGATCAGTTGGCAAAGGAAGGTTCAACAGGCACACAACTAGATACACCGGTTATATACCATCATAAGAAACAGATAATCAAATCAATCAGAGGACCACAAGCCCCAAATCAGGATGCCTTTCATAATATGAATAGATATGAACAAGTTATCATTATACGCCTCAGAACAGGACACAACCGACTCCATAGTCACATGTATACAAAATTCTAGTTCAGCATCTCAACTACTTGTACATGTGGATAGGCACCCCCAGACTGCTGAACACATACTTCAAGACTGCACTGAATATAGTAGACTGAGGAAAATCCATTGGCCCATAGATACAACACTACAGACACAACTATATGGGCCACTGCAAGAATTACAAAAGACAGACAGCACATCCAATATGAGGACAGGCAAAACACCCACTATTAAGACAAAACACACCCACTATTAGTACAGATAACACACACACACCCACTATTAGTACAGATAACACAGCCACTATTAGGACAGGCAACACACTCACAATTAGGACAGGCAACACACCTACTATTAGGAAAGACAATACACCTACTAATAGGACAGACAACACACCTACTAATAGGACAGACACACACATGTGGACAGATAACACACCCACTATGAGGGCAGACAACACACCCGCTATGAGGGCAGACAACATACCCACTATGAGGACTGATAACACAACCACTATGAGGGCAGATAACACACCCGCTATGAGGACAGACAACACAACCACTATGAGGACAGATAAGACACCCACTATAAGGGCAGATAACACCCACTATGAGGACAGATAACACAACCACTATGAGGACAGACAAGACAACCACTATGAGGACAGACAAGACAACCACTATGAGGACAGACAACACACCCGCTATGAGGACAGACAACACAACCACTATGAGGACAGACAACACAACCACTATGAGGACAGACAACACAACCACTATGAGGACAGACAATACACCCACTATGAGGACAGACAACACAACCACTATGAGGACAGACAACACACCCACTATGAGGACAGACAACACAACCACTATGAGGACAGACAACACAACCACTATGAGGACAGACAACACAACCACTATGAGGGCAGACAACACAGCCACTATGAGGGCAGATAACACAGCCACTATGAGGACAGATAACACACCCACTATGAGGACAGACAACACAACCACTATGAGGGCAGATAACACAGCCACTATAAGGGCAGACAAGACACCCACTATGAGGGCAGATAACACACCTACTATGAGGACAGACAACACAACTACTATTAATTAGGACAGAAAGTACTCACTATTAGTACAGATAACACACCCAATACAAGGACTGACAACACACCAACTATTAAAACAGACAACACACATACTATGAAGACAGCACATCCAATATGAGGACAGGCAAAACACCCACTATTAATACAGATAACATAAGCATTATTATGACAGAGAACACAAGAGAGCATCAATCATACAATACTTACGTCACGGGCTTGTTACAAGTTGAACATCTGAAGCAATTTTTGTGGAATGATATCCCTCCAGCTTCAATCTTCTCCTGGGCATAAACTGTCTTCTCACAGACCCCGCACTTATCACCTCCTCCCTAAAGAATTAGATATTTATACTTAGATATTTAGATATTTATACTTAGATATTTATACTTAGATATTTATATTTAGATATTTATACTTACATATTAGATGTTTATACTTAGATATTTATAAATAGATATTTAGATATTTATACTTAGATATTTAGATATTTTTATTTTTGAAAGCTGGAAAAGGACAAGAGATATAGAAACAAAGTTGAACGCATTCGAAAATAAATGTCTAAGGAAAATACTTGGTATAGCGTGGAACGAATTCAAAACAAACGAGGAAATTAGAGAAATCGCCAATCCATCACTAATATCTTCAGTAATAAAGACAAGACGATGGTCATATGTTGGACATGTGATGAGAAGAGATAATAACCGAATAGCAAAGCAAGCCCTCATATGGGAAACAACAGGTAAGAGGAAAAGAGGAAGACCCAGGGAGACACTGAGAAGAACATTGATGAGAGAGGCAAGAGCAGCAGGAATCGGCTCCCTCAATGAGATAGAGCTGCTTGCACAGAACAGAGACAAATGGCGAGATTTGATAAAATATCTTTAAAAGAATTGAAAACTGCTAGAACAAAAATTCAGATATGAGAAGGTGTATCTTGGTCTACGCCCTATGGGCCGGCAATGGCTCGAAGGTCAATACATAGATAGATTTAGATATTTATACTTAGATATTTAGACTTAGATATTTAGACTTAGATATTTAGATATTTATACTTAGATATTTAGATATTTATACTTAGATATTTATACTTAGATATTTAGATATTTATACTTAGATATTTAGATATTTATACTTAGATATTTATAAGTCTCAGGACAGATTTTTATTGTTTCTTTGAGAATGTTGTAAATGTTATAACTTCTCTACATTCCTGTATGATGCAGAAACATGGACATTAGACAAGAAAACAGAATATATAATTGAAGCCTTTGAAATGTGAATTTTTAGAATAGGAAAAATTGGACAGAATGAAAAGAAAACAAGCAAACAGTAGCAAAGTCTTAAAACAACAAAAATTAAAAGAGAACTACTAAACACAATGTGTTAAATGTAATGGGGCATGTTAAAAGACACAGCAGCCTACTAAAAGTAATCGTGGAATGAAAATACAAGGTAAAAGAGGCAGAGGCAGACCAAGACTAATGTGGACGTGTAACATCGAAAGATGGACAAGTCAGTCTATGACAACCTGCACTATCAAAGCAAGAGACAGAGTGGAATGGTGCTCCATGGAAGCCAACATTCGATGCAGGGACACCACTCACGACACTCATCATGGTGGTACTGATAGACTTATCAAAATTAGTAGTGTGATTGACAAGGGGCGTCCAAAACTTTGATTAATAAACCTGTGTAGACGTTACATGAAGACTCTGAACATAAACCCTGCAGTCTGGGAAGAATCAATTAAGAGGAGGAGGTATGTTTACAGCACTCAGAAAAAATGACAAATAATCAACAACAGAAAAATAAAAGAACAATATATGGATCAAAGCAGGATCGAACCCATACTCAGTGGCGCAGCGCCTTGCCACAAAAAGCCAAACTCTAGGGAACACTGCCACTCAGCTAACTAAATGATGAGTACGGGTTCGATCCTGCTTCGGTCCGTATATTCTTCTTTGTTTTTTTTTCTGTTGATTATTTGTCATTTTTTTCCGAGTGTTGTAAACATACCTCTTCCTCTGAATTGATTTGCTGATCTATCGCATCGGAAGTTTCCCTCTAGAATAATATTCATTTATTATTATTTGTCTCCAGCTGGGAAGACATAGCTGCAGACCGCAATCTTTGGAAACACACTCTAAAGCTCCAACTCTAACAAGAAGCAGACAGATTCATAGAAAAGGAGAATACACAGGGAAAGAAAGCATAAAATAGCATTTCTAGTAGCACTGCAAAGTCCATAGTTAACTATGACTGACGGAGGCTACTGTCATACTATGTAACTATGTGCTAAACTAAACCCATCTATGACTGAGAGATGCTACTATAAAAGTCAACTACGACTGGTGGTGGAGGCAACTATAACTATCATAAATCATATTCATATTTATGCCTAGTTCAACTCTGAGAGAAGCTACTACTATTTATAAAAGTCAACTTTGATCGACGGAATCTACTTTAGTCAACTGTGACCGATGGAGGCTACTATACTATAATAGTTAAGTATAGTATGCTTATGAGCTATACTACTATGTCACTTATAAACTAACACTGTTATAAGTTATACAGTCAACTATCATCTATGAAATATTGAGTCTACTATAACTATAACTGTGTCCGGTTAGCGCAATCGATAGGCGGTTGGCTTACCACGGCAACAGCCGGGGTTCGTTCCCTGGCGAGGACACCTGGGTTTTACTAATTCCCTAAAAATTAGTAGGAGCCGCGATAGCTCAGTGGTTAGTGAACTGGACTACTACGGACAAGGGGTAGGGTTCGATCCCAACCGACGGCTCCGGGTTCACCCAGCCTTAAATGGGTACCGGATTTTTTCTGGGAAAGTAAAAGCAGCACGGGCGTAATACCGACCACATTACCCCAAAAATCATGTGCTGAAGGTCTGTAAAATATAGGGTCACTAACACCATATTTCCCTATACGCCACTTGGCGTGACGGGGGTACTTTACTTTACTATAACTATAAAATAAAAGTCTGACTATTACTGACGGATGCTACTACTTACTTAGACAGAGTAACGTGTTTCGTTTCACAAGGTATTGACTCAAGCTCACCTCCGCCCTTACACCAAAATGTGAGATGAGTCACTTCTACTTTCCAAAGCAAGACCGTCATTCAAGTCAAGGCGGACCAGATCAAGATCAGATCAGATTTGGTGAAATGAAAACGTTCGTTAATTTAATGTTGTGTACTGAGTGACTGCAAAATTGGTGACATTTTAGGTTTGATAGTTTATACTTGAGTCTATATATTATCGGAGGTTTAAAAACTAAAGACTTTACGTATGGTTGGACAGGCAGAAAATTAAAACAAGATCACAGAGGAGACCGACCAAGAGATCAGGTTGAGAGAGGGAGGCCAGTCCCAGGAAATCAACCGGTAGTAAAAGTAGCTGCGAGAAGGCGATTTTATTAACTTACAGGCAGAGTGAACGTGTGTGTATAATAGAAATGGAAGACTAACAACTTATAAAATTGTACTTACAAACTTTGGTGGCATCTTTATTATTGTAAATACGAAAGGTATCCTGGATTTAAAAAAGGGAAGATCAGTAGTTTCCTGCAGCGACCAGAAATGTCGACAAGATGGCGAGCGGGCGGAAGTGAGGGCGTGGTCCCTGCACACAGCACGAATCACATCATTTATGACGTCGCTTTTGAGGCTCTGTTTGGGATTCATTTATTCTTGGCTTATCCCCAGAAGATTAATGAAAAGACGATTAGAGGCCACAGAGATGGAATTTCTCAGAACAATGTTGAAAGTTCCCTGGACAACTAAAAACCAATGATGAAGTTCTCAAAGAGGCCAACACAAAAAGAGAGCTCATAAAAAAAACATCCGAAAGAAACAATCATTTTTTTCTTGCACATCATGAGAAGAGGAAAGTTGGAATACTTGGTTACAACTGGCAAAATAAAAGGAAGAGAGGTCGCGGACGACAAAGGGAGAAAATACTGGATAGCTTGGTGTCATGGCATGGAAAACAGTCAACAACAGAACTGATACTATACACTGTAGATAGAAGATTGTGGAAGGACATGATCGCCAACCGATATGGCACTTGACGATGAAAGTTTTAGATACTCCATTATTAGTTAGCTGTGTTGGGCTATTTTTATTTACTTACATATCTGTGTGTTTGTTGTTCCTGCTGAAGGCCTATTGAGCCGAAACATCGTTTGAATTTGTATCGTCCATAATTATACGTAGAGCTTTAATAATAATTTTTCTATTGTTTTTTTTTTCATTTCTCCTTTATTGCAGTTTCGTATTTGTATGTATTTGGGGGCCTCGGTAGCCTAGTTAGGAAAATCACCCGACTGGGCTACCAACCCGTGTTCGATTCCCGCTGGGAGCAGTTTGTGAGTTGTATTCGTGGTTAGAAAAAAAAAAATATCCCCACGGTCGACCCAGCCGTTGACAAAAATGGGTACCAGGGTAATTTACACTGGGAAGGTGAGGAATGTTGCCTCGCATCGTGAGTTTCGATGCTTGAGGCGACACTATCCAGAAGTCTCCGAACATTTCTAGATAGGCGGCCGAGCACATATGGGTGGAAACTCGCGTGCTAAGACGCCGGTTCAAGTCTCATACTTTACCTTTATTTGTTTGTAAATCTTTGCCTTGACACCTCGCTCACTTGCAAGAAGACTCGGGCGTAAATCCAGACAGAAAATATTGAGTGAGAGAGAGAGAGAGACCATAAGGAAATATAGTTATGCATTATCCATCTTCTGTCATCCCCCTTGAGCTAAAATTGTGTTCCTCATGTTAGAACCCCTTTGGAACATTTCATAGAGAAGCTGAGAGAGAGCTAGTCCATTTTGGGGACATCACTATTGACTATCTATTATTCTCCCAGACTTGTCCTGGATTAGTCAATTAGCTTGTATTATTTATATAGCTCCAGAAGAGATAGAATACCAAATGAAAAATGTCAGGAACAAAACCCTGCCAAGAATATATAGAACAACAACAAATGGTTGGGCCACCTGGTCAGAATGAATCCTCACCAATCACCATCAAGGGCGTCCTTCTCGAGAATGCATGGAAAAAGACCAAGAGGAAGATGGATAGATGCAGTGATAGAGATATGTAACAACAAAGGAAAATCACTAATTCAGACAGTTCGAGCAGATCAAGAACGACAAATGATATAAACCACGACACCTTTTAGGTATCAGTGAGAAAGAGAAAAGAAGAAGATGGATAGATGCAGTGACAGAGACATGTAACAACAAAGGAAAATCACTAATTCAGACAGTTCGAGCAGCTCATGAACGACAAATGATATAAACCACGACACCTTTTAGGTATCAGTGAGAAAGAGAAAAGAAGAAGATAGATAGATGCAGTGATAGAGACATGTAACAACAAGGAAAATCACTAATTCAGACAGTTCGAGCAGCTCAAGAACGACAAATGATATAAACCACGACACCTTTTAGGTATCAGTGAGAAAGAGAAAAGAAGAAGATGGATAGATGCAGTGACAGAGACATGTAACAACAAAGGAAAATCACTAATTCAGACAGTTCGAGCAGCTCATGAACGACAAATGATATAAACCACAACACCTTTTAGGTATCAGTGAGAAAGAGAAAAGAAGAAGATGGATAGATGCAGTGATAGAGACATGTAACAACAAAGGAAAATCACTAATTCAGACAGTTCGAGCAGCTCAAGAACGACAAATGATATAAACCACGACACCTTTTAGGTATCAGTGAGAAAGAGAAAAGAAGAAGATGGATAGATGCAGTGATAGAGACATGTAACAACAAAGGAAAATCACTAATTCAGACAGTTCGAGCAGCTCAAGAACGACAAATGATATAAACCACAACACCTTTTAGGTATTAGTGAGAAAGAGAAAAGAAGAGGAGAAGGAGAAGATTTATATAGCTCCACAAATACATTGTGACTCCTGTCGCCCAGACAGAACCACAGGGATACATTCCGACACACACACTTAACAGTAGGATGACCATTTTTTTCCCCATTGTTTCCGGGGACATTTGTCATATTTTTTACATTTCAGAGGATTTTTTTGCTTATTTCTGAGACTGTCCCACAAAATCGGACCCGAACGATATATATATATATATGTGTGTGTGTATACATATATATATATATATTTATTTACATATATATTTATAATATGTGTGGGTGGGTGTGTGACTGTGTGTGCGCAAGAAATTTTGTAGATACAAAAAAAAAAATAACTTTAAATTTCATAATAACTGTTCATTTGCTGTTTGATTTTATTTTTGTTAATATTCACGGTACTTATGCGATACACGCACTTAATGACATTACAATAGCTCGTTGTGTTTCTCAATAATAAAAAAAAAAATTTAATAACAAAAAATTTAAACAACATAGCGTTTTTTGTTTGTTTTGTTCAAATGTGTTGTAACTAGATCGATAGTAAGCTAGAAAAATTAATCAAGACTATTTGAGGAGCTGTAAAGGGGTATTGTTGCCCGTGTTCTGCCAGAGACAGAAAGGGTAGTAAAGAATAGTGGCGCTGTACCCTACCAGGCATGTTCGTAAGAGGCGAGAAAGGAGGGTTGTGCATGGGACTGGCTATCCCATACTGTCAAAAAAAATAAGCAGAAAAAACTTCACAAACATGGACAAGTCAAAGAAAAGTTAAGTCGGTCCTATTATATGGCTGTGAAACATGGAGAACAACAAAATTGACAATCACGAAGATACAGACTTTCATTAATGGATGCTTACGCAGAATAAAAGGATGGAAATGGCAGGACAAAATCACTAACATAGAATTATGGAAATGTACCAGTCACATACCAGTGGATAAAGAGATACAGAGAAGACGATGGCTGGATAGGACACACACTACGGAAGCCAACTGAGAGTATTACACAACAGGTCCTTTTTTGGAATCCCCAGGGGAAAAGACAAAGAGGAAGACAAAGGAATTCTTGGAGAAGATAGATAGAAGCAGAGATGAAGATGATGGGGAAGACATGGAATGATCTTAAAAGAATGGCAAGAAACAGAACGACTTGGAAAGTGTTTGTTAAACCTATGTTCCACTGGGAGCTAAAAAGGATAAGAAGAATAAGAAAGGGGTATTGTGTTATTTTCTTGAGTTGTGTCTTTTGTCACTGTTAACATATTTAGTTGAGTAGAATTTGCGATGTTTAATTTTTGTCAGGTTGAAAAATATTTGTTTCTGAGATCTTATGTTCCTTTGTATTATTTTTAGAGCATGCGACATGAACGTCATTTATAAAACAGTGCACGCGAGGTTATAACATTAGAATAAGGACACCCAATTTCTGTCTTAGCCCATAGTTCTATAACATAATTAACTGTTTGCTTTCAATTCTTGACATTTGGTATGCAGACTGTTTATTGTCATATTGTTATATATATAACAATGATTGTTTATTGTTATATATATAACGTGACATGGCAGAAAGATCAAAACACAACACAGCGAGCCTTCAGCAAACGTTGTGAGAATACCAGACCCAATGGTCGACCACGAAAAAAATGGATGGATGGAATATTAGAAGCACTAGGAAACATAACAGCAGCAGAGGCGAATAGGAGAGCAAAAGACCGCAAATTATATCTCCCCTCGATACTGAAAAGGCAAATGAGAAAGGAAAAAGAAGAATATATTTTTCCATAATGTTGAAATCTAAAGGGGAAAAGCTATAAAAACAATGAAAAAGAGAAAAGCAATAGGACCTGACAATATACATATACAGATGATACAAGCACTAGAAGATTTTGGCACTGAATTAATCACAGACATATGCAACGACATATCCCATACAGGATACATACCAAATGAACTAAAAACACTTACGTTCATTGCATTGCCTTAAAGGAATGGTGCAGTTGATTGAAGTGATTTAAAACAATAAGCCTAATGAGCCATGTAACACAAATCTTGCTAAAAGTTATACAAGGAAGGATTCAGAATAAAATTAACACTGAAATTAGAGAAGCAACAATTTGAATTCAGGATAAACAGTGGGACAAATGAAGCCATATTCAGCATGAGTCGAAAAGAATATAGAAGTAAATAAACCAGCATATGCCTGCTTCATAGACTACACCAAAGCTTTCGATAGAGTACACCATAATCAACTTATAGACTGTCTAAAAGATATACACCTAGATAACATGGACATACGACTAATGTGTAATTTATACTGGGAGCAAACAGCAATAATAAATATAACAAAGAGAACTCTACACCCATTGATATAAAAAGAGGAGTAAGACAGGGATGCATCCTATCACTAAGCTTGTTCAAACTATACACTGAGCAAATCTTTAAAAACATCACAGAGCTGCCAGGCCTAAACATTCATCATCAAGTACCGGACCTACTGGCATAGGTGATCATGTCTCTCCACAACTTTCGATCTCGACAGTTCTTTATCATTTCTGTTGTTGACCTTCTGCCAAGCCATTCTCCTAAGCTGTCTGGTATTTTCTCTCTTTGCTTCCCTCTATCTCTTCGTCCCTCAATTTTTCCAGTTGTTACAATATATCCCAGTTCTCTTCTCATTACATGGCCAAAAAATGATGATTGTTTGTTCCAAATATTGGAAATTAACTCTCTTTTTGCTTTGGCCTCTTTCAGAAGATTTTCATTACTCTTCTTAGCTGTCCATGGTATTCTCAACATTCTTCTGTAAAACCACATTTCTACAGACTCCAGTGATTTTCTTGTCTGTTGTCCTATTGTCCATGATTCACATCCATATGTTAAGACTGGCTCTACATAACATATACATTGTATACATGTCTTGTGTTCTTGCATGGTTGTATATATGTAGATGGAAGCATGTCACCTAGCAGCAGTTGAGCTGTCATCTACCAACAGCTGATGGCTTGCACCAGGGTGGGTGAACAAGAACCATCCAGACCCTACTCCACCTCTTTGCAGTGCCTCTAGTAACAGACTAACCTGTCTAGCCTGGTTAAGAGAGTAGGAATCGAAGAGGGAAGACAACCCGGTACTCAAGAATAACACGCTGAAGTCGGATGTGTTGGGCCGTAAGGCGCAAATATCACAGTTTTACAGTAAACCACAGCACTATGTATACACACAACTTAATATCCTTCTAAGGGCGGATAATGAAGAGGTTTACCTTAAGTCATCGGGTGAACACAAGCAAGCAATCACATATGTAGATACGTATAGACATTACCGGTTGTGTTATAGTTCAGGTAACCTGTACAATATTCTCCCACATATTTTTAGAACCCTTCCAACTGTGTTTTAACCCTCCTATTAACTGGTCAACTACATCGGGTATCCTGGGCTGACTAGCAGGCGTTCACTTTCCTCCTGGTCTCAGCGCATTAAGTTAGGAAGACAATTTTATTTCTTATTTTAGTTAAAGACTATTTTGTTTTACATACCTCATTATCAGTTAGCTATGTAGGGCTAATTTTATTTAATGTGTGTGTGCAGTTTGTTGTTTCTGCTGAAGGCCTATTGAGCTGAAACGTCGCTCAAATTTGTGTCGTCCTTTAATTATATTTTAATTATATAAAGCTATAACCATACCATGTTAAAATATAATCTTTTGTTTTCCAATTTCTCCTGTTATGGCACAGTCTGGTTGGCGGCGAGTGTGACCTCATCATCATCATCGAGTGCCGTCCCCGCATCGAAAGTTAACTACCATGGAGCGCCATTCCACTCTGTCTCTTGCTTTGATGGTGCAGGTTGTCATAGGCTGACTTGTCCATCTTTTGATTTTACTTGTCCATGTTAGTCTTAGTCTGCCTCTGTCTCTTGCTTTGATGGTGCAGATTGTCATAGGCTGACTTGTCCATCTTTTGATTTTATTTGTCCATGTTAGTCTTGGTCTGCCTCTTTTACCTTGTATTTTCCTTTCCAATATTACTTTTCTTAGGCTGTTATGTCTTTTAACATGCCCCAAAAATGTCATGTGTCTTGTTCTAATTGTGTTTAGTAGTTCTCTTTTCATTTTTAGTTGTTTTAAAACTTCAATGGTTTCATGGCGGCTTCGTGTAGTCGATTTTTATAATTCGGCTCTTGCTGATATATTTAAATGATTTACGCGACAGTCTAGTTGTGAAATTATGTGTTGCTACTCTCCCGTTTGGTGTATGTTTTACTTCTAACGTGGGATGGACTGTGATTGCCGATATTTAAGTGGAATATGATTTATTCTTCTTTGTGTTGTGTGTTCGCGGTTCGATAGGCAAGCACATGGTTCAACAAAATGTCAACGGAAAAACGGGTATGTTCAACCCTTATGTGAAAAGTCTGTGACGGTGGATGGAGGCGGAGGAATCAAGAATGATCAACGGCCCAGAAAGCGAAAACAGCAAAGTGTGTGGTTCACAAGAGGCATGTTCAGAACACGAAAGACGAACATGGCTGACCACCGTGAAAGAGATTGGAGCCTCATCACGTACTAGTCCAGAGGAAGCCATGGAGAGGAATTCGAACTTATGTCGGAGGAAAGATCTTAAAATAAGTACTTGGAATGTTAGGACTCTATATCAAGAAGGGAAATTGGAAAATCTGATTCAAGAAGCAGAACGAATAAATATAGATATCTTAGGCATATCAGAGACTAGATGGAAGGAATGTGGGTACATTGAAGACGAAAAATATACATTTATATACTCAGGAAACACAACAGAACATCAAAGGGGGGTAGGAATACTGATAAAAAGAGAGCTACAAAAATATATAAGTACCCACTGGACATACAGTGATAGGATTATACTACTCAAGTTGAAAGCAAAACCATTCGACATAGCAATAATACAGACATATGCACCTACTCAAGACTACACAGATGAACAAACAGAGGCATACTATGAAGACCTAAATAAAGTTATGAAGCAAGTGAAATCTTTAGACATCTTGATTGTAATGGGTGACATGAACGCTAAAGTAGGAAAAGATAGATATAAGACCATTATAGGAAATCATGGTTTAGGAAAAAGAAATGACAGAGGTGAAAGATTAATACAATTCTGTGAAGAAAACAGGCTGATAATATGTAACACTTACTTTGAGCAAGAGAAAAGGAAACTATACACATGGAAAAGCCCTGGAGATAGGAAGAGGAATCAAATAGATTACATAATGATAAAAGAAAGGTTCCGTAACAGCGTAAAGAAAGCCAAAACCTACCCAGGAGCAGATATTAATTCTGATCACAATCCTGTAATGATTAAATGAAAATCAAACTAAAGAGAAACAAGCAAAAATCTGATTCATCAACAAACCCACTCGACATAACAGCTTTAAATCAAAAAGATATTAAAGATACCTATACAATACAAGTAAAGAACACATACCAGAAGCTGCTAGAGGAAGGAATTGAACAATACAGAAGAGAAAATCCTGATGAAAAAGTAACAACCAAATGGCAATGCATAAAGAAAAGCATACAAAAAGCCTGCGACACCTTACCCAAAAGAGAAAAGAACAAAAAACAAAAATGGATAACTAACACCATCTTAGAAAAAATGGAAGAAAGGAGACAAGCAAAGAACACTGCCCAATACAATAAAATAGATAATGAGATACGCAAAATGTGCAAAAAGGCAAAAGAAGACTGGCTCAGCCAAAAATGTATAGAGATAGTAACTATGGAAAGCAAACAAGACCTAAGAGGAATGCACACAGAAATAAAGAGAATGACTAATAAATAAAAAAAAAAACCACAGAAGGTGGATGGGTGTCCGGTTAGCGCAATCGATAGGCGGTTGGCTTACCACGGCAACAGCCGGGGTTCGTACCCTGGCGAGGACACCTGGGTTTTACTAATTCCCTAAAAATTAGTAGGAGCCGCGATAGCTCAGTGGTTAGTGAACTGGACTACTACGGACAAGGGGTAGGGTTCGATCCCAACCGACGGCTCCGGGTTCACCCAGCCTTAAATGGGTACCGGATTTTTTCTGGGAAAGTAAAAGCAGCACGGGCGTAATACCGACCACATTACCCCAAAAATCATGTGCTGAAGGTCTGTAAAATATAGGGTCACTAACACCATATTTCCCTATACGCCACTTGGCGTGACGGGGGGTACTTTTTTTTTTTTACAGAAGGTGGATGCATTGCAGACAAAAAAGGAAAAATGCTAACAGACAATAAGGATATCATAGATAGATGGCAGGAATATATAATAGAACTATTTCATGATCAAAGGGACAAGAAACCAGTTATAAAATGTACATCAGGCTATAAAATCTTAACATCTGAGGTGGTAAAAGCTATAAAAACAATGAAAAGGGGAAAAGCAGCAGGACCTGAAAGCATACAGATAGAGATGATACAGGCACTTGAAGATTTTGGCATTGAAGTGATTACAGACATATGCAACGACATATACCACATAGGATACATACAAATTAAAAACATTGCCTAAAAAGAATGGTGCAGTTGAATGCAGTGACTTTAGAACAATAAGCCTAATGAGCCATGTTACAAAAATCTTGCTAAAAGTTATACAAGGAAGGATTCAGAATAAAATCAATACTGAATTAGATGAGCAGCAATTTGGATTTAGGAAAAATAGCGGGACAAAAGAAGCCATATTCTGCATGAGAACATTAATAGACAAATACACAGAAGTAAACAAACCAATATATGCCTGCTTCATAGACTACACCAAAGCTTTTGATAGAGTACACCACAAACAACTTATAGAATGCCTAAAAGAGATACATCTAGATGACATGGATATACGGCTAATATGCAATCTATACTGGGAGCAAACAGCAATAATAAAATATAACAAAGAGTTCTCTACACCCATTGATATAAAAAGAGGAGTAAGACAAGGATGCATCCTATCACCAAGCTTGTTCAATCTATACACTGAGTAAATCTTTAAAAACATCATAGAGATGCCAGGCCTACAAATTAATGGAAAGATAATCAATAACCTGAGATATGCTGATGATACTGTACTACTAGCAGAAAATCCTAAAGACCTACAACAATTACTTAATGAAATAAACACGACAAGCAAAAAATATGGACTAGATATGAATATCAAAAAGACTAAAACTATGACCATAAACAAAGAAAATACTCAAAACCCACAAGTGGATATCAAAATTGAAGGAATAGACCTTGAGACAGTTCAGAACTACAACTACCTTGGACATACTATAACCAGTGATGGAAAATGTACAACTGAAATAAACAAAAGAATAGGAATGGCAAAAAGTAATTTTAATGTCATGAAGGACATACTAACATCAAAACAAATAACACCAGAGCTAAAACTAAGAATAGCAAAATGTTACATCTTCTCAATATTCCTATATGGTGCTGAAACATGGACATTAGACAAGAAAACAGAACAGAGAATTGAAGCCTTTGAAATGTGGATATATAGAAGAATAGGTAGAATTGGATGGAAGGAAAAGAAAACAAACGATGAAGTCTTAAAACAACTAAAAATGAAAAGAGAACTTCTCAACACAATTAGAACAAGACAAATGCGATTCTTAGGCCATGTTTAAAGACACAACAGCCTACTGAAAGTGATCCTGGAGGGGAAAATACAAGGTAAAAGAGGCAGAGGCAGACCAAGATTAACATGGACGAGTAACATCAAAAGATGGACAAATCAACCGATGACAACCTGCACCATCAAAGCAAGAGATAGAGCAAAATGGCACTCCATTGTAGCCAACCTTCGTTGCGGAGACGGCACTCAATGATGATGAAAACTTCAACTTTTTTAAAATTTTCTTTCCATCCAATTCTACCTATTCTTCTATATATCCACATTTCAAAGGCTTCAATTCTCTGTTCTGTTTTCTTGTCTAATGTCCATGTTTTCTGCACCATATAGGAATATTGAGAAGATATAACATTTTGCTATTCTTAGTTTTAGCCCTGGTGTTATTTGTTTTGATGTTAGTATGTCCTTCATGACATTAAAATTACTTTTTGCCATTCCTATTCTTTTGTTTATTTCAGTTGTACATTTTCCATCACTGGTTATAGTATGTCCAAGGTAGTTATAGTTCTGAACTGTCTCCAGGTCTATTCCTTCAATTTTGATATCCACTTGTGGGTTTTGAGTATTTTCTTTGTTTATGATCATAGTTTTAGTCTTTTTGGTTTTTGAAGTCTCTTTGAGTGTGATCTATTTGGGGCATTTTCCCACCGCAAGAGCCTCATTTGCAGCACATAAAAATTACACTGGCAAGGGAACTCCAAAACCTGGATGTCTTCCTCTTTTCCTTCATCATCTGCCTTTCAGCGCCGAGGGGAGATATAATTTGCAGTCTTTTACTCTTCTGTTGGCCTCTCCTGCTATTATGTTTCCTAGTGTTTCTAATATTCCATCAATCCATCTTTTACTCTTCTGTTGACCTCTCCTGCTGTTATGTTTCCTAGTGTTTCTAATATTCCATCAATCCATCTTTTGCTCTTCTGTTGACCTCTCCTGCTGTTATATTTCCTAGTGTTTCTAATATTCCATCGATCTATCTTTTTCATGGTTGACCCATGGGTCTGGTGTTCTCGCAACGTTTATTGAGGGCTTGTATCGTGTTTTGATCACTATGTCTTGTCACATGGCCAAATCATTTTATTTGTTGTTTCTTTATATATTCTATGGCGGGGGCTATTCGTAGCTTTTTTCTCAGTGCTTCATTTCTGATCTTATCTCTCAGACTGTTTCCTGTCATTCGTCTAACACATTTCATCTCTGTAGAGGTTATTTTTCTTATTGTTCTTGCATCTAGGGTCCAGGTCTGGCATTGGTAGCACAACGTTGGGATGAAGATTGTATTGTAGAGTGCCCGTTTTGCCTCTAGAGTTATTTCCTTGTTGGACATTAGTGGTGATAGCTGTCCAATGATTTGACAAACTTTGTTACATCTTGAATCTATCTCTGACTTTTGTCAATACTGGGTGTCCGGTTAGCGCAATCGATAGGCGGTTGGCTTACCACGGCAACAGCCGGGGTTTGTACCCTGGCGAGGACACCTGGGTTTTACTAATTCCCTAAAAATTAGTACCCCTGAAGACGGAGTAAATCTGCCTGCATGGCGAGGGGCATCCTGTAATGGGATAAAACAGACTTTACACGCAAAATTCAGTCCCACAAAATTGAGTGGGTGGGACTATTATTATTATTTTGTGCATTCGCCAGCTTTTGCCTCTGGCGAAGTCCCTAGAGAGTAGGAACTGAAAGGGACTGAATTTTGTGTGTTAATCCGTTTTTCCCTGGTAACCGTATGCACTGGGGTCCCTCGCCGTACAAGCAGATAACTCCTTCTTCGGAGGTACTCGTATACACCAAACAGTCGGTGGGCTAACCAACATCAACGCTGGCGAGGAGTGGCTATCAGGACTTCTCGTGTATTATCACACTATACATTGAAATTAGCCTAGAGAAACGACAAGAGACCCGTTTAAAACAACAAAATGCAAGACAAGAAGAGACCACACATGAAGTCATGGAAATACCCATTACACAAAGAGAGCTAGAGCTGGCAATATCCAAATTAAAAATGAAAAAGTCACCAGGCAGTGATGGAGTGTCCAATGAAATGATTAAGAACTTGGGAACTGCAGCTAAAGCAAAACTACTGCAGATCTACAACATTTGCTGGATCACAGGTAGAGTGCCACAGGCATGGAGAGAAGCAATTATGATACCATTACTAAAGCCAGGAAAAGATGGTTCAATGGCATCCAGCTATAGACCAATCAGCCTTACAAGCTGTTTGTGTCAAACAATGGAACGTATAATCAATCTCAGACTGCAGTGGTACCTGGAAAGTGAAAATCTCCTTGTCCCACAGCAAGCAGACTTTAGACAGTGTTACTCTACCGAAGATCAGGCAACCTATCTTTCCCAGGAAATTGAAGATGCGTTTCAAGAAAAGAAACTGGTACTAGCAGCATGGATAGACCTAAAGAAAGCATTTGATAAGGTATGGAAGGAAGGGCTTTTGAAGAAACTGAGAAATTATGGAGTAAATGGCAGGATGTACAAATGGGTCAAAGCATACCTGCATAACAGGAGAGCCAGAGTGCAGCTGGATGGTCTTAAGAGTAAGAAGGTCTTATTGCGCCAGGGCGTTCCACAAGGAGGGGTACTATCTCCAACACTTTTTCTGATCTACATCAATGACCTAGTTACTGAACTACCACATGGCATCAAAGTGGCAATGTATGCAGATGACTTGGTAATGTGGTGCACAGAGGAGTATGCAACAGTGGCCTCCAAATTGCTACAAAGAGCTATAAATGCACTGAATTCATGGAAAAACACTTCATGGAACCACATGGGGTGCGAGTGGGAAAATACTCAGTAAAGTTTACCAACAGAGTATATGCCCACATTTAGAATATGGATCATCCGCATGGTGCTCAGCATCAAACACCACATTGCAAGAACTGGATAAAGTACAAAACCAGGCACTTAGGGTCATCACAGGAGCAATGAAATCAACACCAATATTGGAGATGGAGAAATTGTGGAGGATACCAGCACTGAGAGAACGGAGGGACACAAAGGTGCTGATACAGGCAGAAAAATGTGTATGCATGCCGAGACATCCAATGAAGGACCGATTCCAAAATCTTGCATTGGGACGACTTAAGAGAAGCAGCTTTATCCACCAAGCCAAGCGTATTAGTAGACAAACACCAGACATGCCAAGAGTTGTTAAACCCCTACTGCCCATACCAGAACAGACTCCCTGGACAGAGGAATCAGGATTATCAGTTCAAATACGGACAGGGGTGAAAGGAATAGTTGACAAAGAGGAACAAAATAGTCTACAGCGAAAAACAATAACTCTGTTTCCTGGATGAAGAATACCCACAAGACCTATGGATTCGTGGGTACACAGATGGATCAGCACAGAATGCAGTAAAGAATGGGGGAGCAGGTGCATATATAGAGTACCCAAATAACACTAGGGATATGAATAAAATAGCAACAGGGAAATATTGTCACAATTATGATGCAGAAATACAAGCAATAAAGTTGGCAATAGAAAAACTGCTGAACAGTAATCTTAGCCCACAGCCTGTAGTGTTTTTGACAGATGCAAGATCAGTACTCAAGGCACTACAATCCTGAAAATTACCACATCTGCAGACCTTATTGACTGAACTCTGCAAGCACCACAGGGTTGCCCTGCAGTGGATCCCGTCTCACTGTGGAATACCAGGAAATGAGAAAGCAGATCAGTTGGCAAAGGAAGGTTCAACAGGCACACAACTAGATACACCGGTTATATACCATCATAAGAAACAGATAATCAAATCAATCAGAGGACCACAGGCCCCAAATCAGGATGCCTTTCATAATATGAATAGATATGAACAAGTTATCATTATACGCCTAAGAACAGGACACAATCGACTCCATAGTCACATGTATACAAAATTCAAGATCGGCATATCAACTACTTGTACATGTGGACAGGCGCCCCAGACTGCTGAATATAGTAGACTGAGGAAAATCCATTGGCCCATAGATACAACACTACAGACAAAACTATATGGGCCACTGCAAGAATTACAAAAGACAGTAAAATTCATACAGGAAACGACATTGCTGATATAGACAATACTTCGAGCGAACGAAAGATAGATAGATCATACTATACAGGAAAAGTAGGGAACAGAACTCAGTTGTGGTTAACCAAGTCATTTAAATTGTTCACAAGACTACACCCACAGTGATTCGATGAGCATGATTAAAAAAAAAAAAAAGTGGAGGCGAGCTCTGTACGCATGCAATGGGTAGAGTCGTTGCAGAAATCCAAAATACGTAAGGTCACCTTTGTCTATGTCCCTGGACATGCGGGAGTACGGGGAAATGAAAGAGCGGACAGGTTGGCTAGCTGCGCTGTCGTTGAGGACGGACAACCAATGGATCGGGCGGACATCATCAATGCCCTCCGAGATGTGGGAAGAGCACAGGACTTTGACAAACACAGATCCACGTCACTTCTTCGGATGATGGAAATGGGAGTTAAGATGGGCACAGCCAGAAATGAGAAACTTAGTGGCCGTGTAAGAAGACTTATCAACCAACATAGAACTGGAGTCGTCAGTCGCTGGACACTGAGGGAATTGCTGAGGAGGGGATCTGAGCACCTATGGACATGTTCGAAATGCAATGATGATGACTCGCAAATAACTCAATAACTCACATATTTTAATTAATTTACCTGTTTTAATATTGTTCCATTTGTCTTTATTTTGCACTGAGGTGATGTCTTTTTCTTTGTTGTTACCATTACCTCTGTCTTTCTGATATTAATCCTGAGTCTTTTATTTTTGCTTTCTTTCACTATATGTCTAACATTTCTTGTAACTCACTTTCACTCTTAGTGATTAAGACTGTATCATCTGCATACCTTAGGATTATTTATGTTATGACCTGCAATTGTTATTTCAGGCATGCCCCTTATGGATCTTAAAATAATCTCACTATAAATATTAAACAAATCTGGTGACAGCACATAACCATGTCTAACACCCTGTTTTATTTGTTGAAACATTCCCAATTGGTTTCCAGTTCTTATGGCCGCTGTTTGTTGCCAGTACATGTTCTTTATTTTTCTTAGATCCTTGCTGTCTACGTTTATGCTTTCTAAAATTGTGATTATCTTGGTGCTTTACTTTGTCAAATGCTTTGGTATAAGCTATGAAACATAGGTATAGATCTGTTTTCACTTATATGGCTCTTTCTACTAAAGATCTTATTATGTATATGGCATTGCTTAAAATATCTTATGCAACAAGTCTATGTCAACAGAAGTGAGAAAGAGAGTTCATCAGTGTTATAAAGAACTAATTCTGACGTATGGAAGCGAATCATGGACAGTAAACAAACAAATGAAAAGACGATTAGAGGCCACAGAGATGGGATTTCTCAGAAGAATGTTGAACGTTCTCTGGACAGCTAAAAATACAAATGAGGAAATTCTCAAAGAGGCCAACACAAAAAGGGAACTGTTTAATAAAAAAAATCAGAAAGAAACAATCAACATTTTTCGGGCACATCATGAGAAGAGGAAAGTTGGAATACTTGGTTACAACTGGCAAAATAAAAGGAAAGAGAGATCGCGGACGACAAAGAGAGAAGATACTACACTGGAAAATAGCCAACAACATAACTGATTATAACGATATACTGTGGATAGTGATAGATAGTATGTGGAAGGTCATGATCGCCTACGCCAACCGGTATGATATATGGTGCATGATGATGATGACTGGCACTTCAGAAGTTAACCAGAATATGCATCATCATATTATCCCAAGCCATTCACTGCATTTAACCGACGTATTTCTAAACAGCACGGTGACCACCCTCGCCCAATAAGATGATAACACACAGCCACGGAGGAAAATGTCACACACTGCCGCCATCTTGAGTTTATTCAACATTTAGTCCTGCATTCTAATTATTGAGGTTATCTCTAAATTACTGCCCTCTCGACGCCGGAAGGCAAATGAAGAGTGAAAGAAGAAGAAGAAGATTCTGTAAGTTTCTGGCGTCGTGAACACTTTTGTTATAATTTTAAATGAATTTTTTAAATTTCCAATAAAATTAAGAGTGGCCCCTGGTTTAGGGATGGGGGGGATCGTACAAGCAATGTTAGGGGGTCCGCAGGAAACTCGAACAATCATTTTAAAAATGTAGAAAAGAGCAAGCACATATACTACGCCAGTGAGTGAGTGAGTTAAGTAGAGATGGTTGTTGAATTAAGACGTTAACTCAGATTGAGAGTTTTGAGACCACGGACATGATATATTGATATATTGTTGAATCATTGATTGCGTCATTGCCTATTTTCTCAATCCGTTGCCGTTCTACGGCTACAACTATACCGACCATCATCATGAGGTGGAGTAATGACCATGTTTGTTTTGAAAGAAATAAAAATGTAGGAATGATAAACTAATAAATGCTCTCTCTGCTATCAACACTCAGAGTAGGATTCCAGACTCTCATATGAAGTCAGCTGTCTGTTTAAGTGAATTGATCGAGTATCGACCCAACAAACAGAACATCACAATTAGAGTCTGTCAGATCCACTCTGATTGAACACCCGTTAAAACGTTGCACTGTGTTCTGCGCCAGTGGCCAAGTGCATCCGATTTCAGCCAGCATTTTATTCAGGTTTGCTTTCCTTAGCCTTTGATTGTCCCCAATCTTCGTGCAAGGCAGCAGATTGTCTTTTCTGCAGGGGGATTCTGCCCTTATATCTCGTTTCAAATCACTTGCCCAAACCATTTGTTAAATACTGTTGCAATTTTCCAAATGTTATAAGAATGCAAAAGACCCTTTAAATGTATATTTAACAAATATCTTGCAGCTGCAGTTTTCTTAAAGCAGCGATATTTCTTTGATGTTTGTCAAAATTGTAAATTGTGAAGCCCTAAAGAATAGAAATTACCGTAGTTGCTGGTCTACGATTAATTTTCACTAGGTAAAGGCGTGGCCGTAATGGGGAAATAACTGGATAAAACAAATACCAGGAGAATTATTGTCTGCTCAGTTCGAGGACGGATGATAATAATATCAAGGTATACCTGTATGTCCAATTTTCATAGTTGTGTGGTCCTGAAAATGACCGTTTGTTGAACTAATTTAAGGTAATATAGGGGCCAACATTGTGGGGGCTATATACTTTCATTCTGAATCAGACGAGTCTAAAAGATTAATAACTGTTTGGGTTGAACATTCCACAAACCATCATTTTTCCAATATTCCTCTTCCTGTTTTAAGACGTGGTCTTCACATTTAGCCCAATAATCTTTGTCTATATTTAATAAAGCGAGATTAGCAAGAGTCTTTACATCGCATATTTTGAATGTTGTATTTTCATCTGCCACTTGTCCTTTTAATTTTGCCCAGATTAGTTCTATTGGATTTAAATGAGCATGGTAAGGTGGCAGCCTCAAACTTATATGACCGTGCTCTTGGATAATCTTATCTATTTGAAAAATCGTTGTCCTCTGTTTTTGCTTTACTAGAGATAGTAATTCAGGTTTTAAGTACATGTTATTAAATTGTATGTGCTCCTTTGTGAGCCATATCTTAATAGCATCTTTTGTACTGGATGACGTCGGGACTTTATCTTCAAGTGCAACAATGTTGTGGTACGCTGCATTGTCCATTATTAGGCAAGATGGTCGATCTAGTGATGGGAGAACAGAATTTTCAATCCAATGTCTAAATATGTGACCATTCATCTCAGAGTGATAATCCCGATTGTCTATGGATTTTGAAAGAAAAATGAGCTCTGCATTCTGTATTAGTCCATGTTGTCGACTACCTGCATGAGCAATTATCAAGCGCTGTCCTTTGCTGCTAGGTATTAATCTCTTAATCTTTCCATCTGATGACTGCCATTCCCTTTGGTTAGTGTGGTGAGCACTGATCCATGTTTCATCCAAGTACACAATATCATAACCTTGCTTGCGCACCTCTTTTACTTCACGTAAGTACTTGCTTCTCATGACTACTATATGTGGCTTCTCACAGATGATGTTTCGTCCATTGGAATACTTTCTGAATGTAAAGCCTGCAGCTCTCACATTCCTCCATAATGTAGACTTTGATATTTCAATACTGTTGTTCTTTTTCAGCGAAATTTTTAATTTTCTTATTGTAACAGTTTCATTCATACCCAACATTTTGCGAATTTCACTTCTAATAAGTTCACTGTCGAAATTATCCAACATTTTTGCTCTTCCTTGTGATTTTGTATATTTGGAACATTGACGGTCACGTGCTTGAATCCAGCGATTAAATGACCGTTTAGATAAATCCAAAATGTGTTTTGTCCTATTCTCAGGGTTTTCTGTCTAAAGAATGAAATAATCTTCCTCGTTTAGCCTCTTTGCAAAAATAGTCATACATTTTAATTGCGATGTTTTGTAAACTGCAGAATTTCATTTTAAGACTCATGATAAATGTTACCGTTCCACGTCTACACCTATGAATGAACGGAAATGGAACACACAATGTCTCGTGTTTACTACAAGTGTCTAATTGTGTCAGAAAAATCACGCGGAAAACGTGCAAAATCGTAAATTTGAGCGTGTATGGATTTGTAATCGCTATTTTTAACTTAAATACTGTAAACACTAAGTTTTGACTACACCAATGGGTCGTTATAAATTTATATAAATCAAATAAGCAATAATAATAACCAAATGTTTGTTTTTAATGAAATTAATTCCCTGTTGGGTTCTAATCATTATAACTATACATGCAAATTTTGAAAAAAATACAAAAAGCGGTTTAAAAGATATTGATTTTTAAAGTTGGGCACGACTTATGAAACGAGCTATAACTATTCACTACATAAAGTCACTCAAACTGACACTAACTATTCACTACATAAAGTCACTCAACTGACACTAACTATTCACTACATAAAGTCACTCAACTGACACTAACTATTCACTACATAAAGTCACTCAACTGACACTAACTATTCACTACATAAAGTCACTCAACTGACACTAACTATTCACTACATAAAGTCACTCAACTGACACTAACTAATCACTACATAAAGTCACTCAAACTGACACTAACTATTCACTACATAAAGTCACTCAACTGACATTAACTATTCACTACATAAAGTCACTCAACTGACACTAACTATTCACTACATAAAGTCACTCAACTGACACTAACTATTCACTACATAAAGTCACTCAACTGACACTAACTATTCACTACATAAAGTCACTCAAACTGACACTAACTATTCACTACATAAAGTCCCTCAAACTGACACTAACTATTCACTACATAAAGTCACTCAACTGACACTAACTATTCACTACATAAAGTCACTCAACTGACACTAACTATTCACTACATAAAGTCACTCAACTGACACTAACTATTCACTACATAAAGTCACTCAAACTGACACTAACTATTCACTACATAAAGTCACTCAAACTGACACTAACTATTCACTACATAAAGTCACTCAAACTGACACTAACTATTCACTACATAAAGTCATTCAACTGACACTAACTATTCACTACATAAAGTCACTCAACTGACACTAACTATTCACTACATAAAGTCACTCAACTGACACTAACTATTCACTACATCAAGTCATTCAACTGACACTAACTATTCACTACATAAAGTCATTCAACTGACACTAACTATTCACTACATAAAGTCACTCAACTGACACTAACTATTCACTACATAAAGTCACTCAACTGACACTAACTATTCACTACATAAAGTCACTCAACTGACACTAACTATTCACTACATAAAGTCACTCAACTGACACTAACTATTCACTACATAAAGTCACTCAAACTGACACTAACTATTCACTACATAAAGTCCCTCAAACTGACACTAACTATTCACTACATAAAGTCACTCAACTGACACTAACTATTCACTACATAAAGTCACTCAACTGACACTAACTATTCACTACATAAAGTCACTCAACTGACACTAACTATTCACTACATAAAGTCACTCAACTGACACTAACTATTCACTACATAAAGTCACTCAAACTGACACTAACTATTCACTACATAAAGTCACTCAAACTGACACTAACTATTCACTACATAAAGTCATTCAACTGACACTAACTATTCACTACATAAAGTCACTCAACTGACACTAACTATTCACTACATAAAGTCACTCAACTGACACTAACTATTCACTACATAAAGTCATTCAACTGACACTAACTATTCACTACATAAAGTCATTCAACTGACACTAACTATTCACTACATAAAGTCACTCAACTGACACTAACTATTCACTACATAAAGTCATTCAACTGACACTAACTATTCACTACATAAAGTCACTCAACTGACACTAACTATTCACTACATAAAGTCACTCAAACTGACACTAACTATTCACTACATAAAGTCACTCAACTGACACTAACTATTCACTACATAAAGTCACTCAACTGACACTAACTATTCACTACATAAAGTCATTCAACTGACACTAACTATTCACTACATAAAGTCACTCAACTGACACTAACTATTCACTACATAAAGTCATTCAACTGACACTAACTATTCACTACATAAAGTCATTCAACTGACACTAACTATTCACTACATAAAGTCACTCAAACTGACACTAACTATCCACTACATAAAGTCACTCAACTGACACTAACTATTCACTACATAAAGTCATTCAACTGACACTAACTATTCACTACATAAAGTCATTCAACTGACACTAACTATTCACTACATAAAGTCACTCAACTAACACTAACTATTCACTACATAAAGTCACTCAACTGACACTAACTATTCACTACATAAAGTCACTCAACTGACACTAACTATTCACTACATAAAGTCACTCAACTGACACTAACTATTCACTACATAAAGTCATTCAACTGACACAAACTATTCACTACATAAAGTCATTCAAATGACACAAACTATTCACTACATAAAGTCATTCAACTGACACTAACTATTCACTACATAAAGTCACTCAACTGACAGTAACTATTCACTACATAAAGTCACTCAACTGACACTAACTATTCACTACATAAAGTCACTCAATTGACACTAACTATTCACTACATAAAGTCACTCAACTGACACTAACTATTCACTACATAAAGTCATTCAACTGACACTAACTATTCACTACATAAAGTCACTCAAACTGACACTAACTATTCACTACATAAAGTCATTCAACTGACACTAACTATTCACTACATAAAGTCACTCAACTGACACTAACTATTCACTATATAAAGTCACTCAACTGACACTAACTATTCACTACATAAAGTCACTCAAACTGACACTAACTATTCACTACATAAAGTCACTCAACTGACACTAACTATTCACTACATAAAGTCACTCAACTGACACTAACTATTCACTACATAAAGTCACTCAAACTGACACTAACTATTCACTACATAAAGTCACTCAACTGACACTAACTATTCACTACATAAAGTCACTCAACTGACACTAACTATTCACTACATAAAGTCACTCAACTGACACTAACTATTCACTACATAAAGTCACTCAACTGACACTAACTATTCACTACATAAAGTCACTCAACTGACACTAACTATTCACTACATAAAGTCACTCAACTGACACTAACTATTCACTACATAAAGTCACTCAACTGACACTAACTATTCACTACATAAAGTCACTCAAACTGACACTAACTATTCACTACATAAAGTCACTCAACTGACACTAACTATTCACTACATAAAGTCACTCAACTGACACTAACTATTCACTACATAAAGTCACTCAACTGACACTAACTATTCACTACATAAAGTCACTCAACTGACACTAACTATTCACTACATAAAGTCACTCAACTGACACTAACTATTCACTACATAAAGTCATTCAACTGACACTAACTATTCACTACATAAAGTCACTCAACTGACACTAACTATTCACTACATAAAGTCATTCAACTGACACTAACTATTCACTACATAAAGTCATTCAACTGACACTATAGCTCGTTTCAAAACATATGCCCAACTTCAAAACGCTATTACTCTCTAACCGTTTGTTAAATACTTTTGAAATTTTCCAAATGTTATTAGAATGCAAAAGACCCTTTAAATGTATATTTAACAAATATCTTGCAGCTGCAGTTTTCTTAAAGCGGCGATATTTCTTTGATGTTTGTCAAAATTGTAAATTGTGAAGCCCTAAAGAATAGAAATTACCGTAGTTGCTGGTCTACGATTAATTTTCACTAGGTAAAGGCGTGGCCGTAATGGGGAAATAACTGGATAAAACAAAACACCAGGAGAATTATTGTCTGCTCAGTTCGAGGACGGACGATAATAATATCAAGGTATACCTGTATGTACAATTTTCATAGTTGTGTGGTCCTGAAAAGGACCGTTTGTTGAAATAATTTAAGGTAATATAGGGGCCAACATTGTGGGGGCTATATACTTTCATTCTGAATCAGACGAGTCTAAAAGATTAATAACTGTTTGGGGTTGAACATTCCACAAACCATCATTTTTCCAATATTCCTCTTCCTGTTTTAAGACGTGGTCTTCACATTTAGCCCAATAATCTTTGTCTATATTTAATAAAGCGAGATTAGCAAGAGTCTTTACATCGCATATTTTGAATGTTGTATTTTCATCTGCCACTTGTCCTTTTAATTTTGCCCAGATTAGTTCTATTGGATTTAAATGAGCATGGTAAGGTGGCAGCCTCAAACTTATATGACCGTGCTCTTGGATAATCTTATCTATTTGAAAAATCGTTGTCCTCTGTTTTTGCTTTACTAGAGATAGTAATTCAGGTTTTAAGTACATGTTATTAAATTGTATGTGCTCCTTTGTGAGCCATATCTTAATAGCATCTTTTGTACTGGATGACGTCGGGACTTTATCTTCAAGTGCAACAATGTTGTGGTACGCTGCATTGTCCATTATTAGGCAAGATGGTCGATCTAGTGATGGGAGAACAGAATTTTCAATCCAATGTCTAAATATGTGACCATTCATCTCAGAGTGATAATCCCGATTGTCTATGGATTTTGAAAGAAAAATGAGCTCTGCATTCTGTATTAGTCCATGTTGTCGACTACCTGCATGAGCAATTATCAAGCGCTGTCCTTTGCTGCTAGGTATTAATCTCTTAATCTTTCCATCTGATGACTGCCATTCCCTTTGGTTAGTGTGGTGAGCATTGATCCATGTTTCATCCAAGTACACAATATCATAACCTTGCTTGCGCACCTCTTTTACTTCACGTAAGTACTTGCTTCTCATGACTACTATATGTGGCTTCTCACAGATGATGTTTCGTCCATTGGAATACTTTCTGAATGTAAAGCCTGCAGCTCTCACATTCCTCCATAATGTAGACTTTGATATTTCAATACTGTTGTTCTTTTTCAGCGAAATTTTTAATTTTCTTATTGTAACAGTTTCATTCATACCCAACATTTTGCGAATTTCACTTCTAATAAGTTCACTGTCGAAATTATCCAACATTTTTGCTCTTCCTTGTGATTTTGTATATTTGGAACATTGACGGTCACGTGCTTGAATCCAGCGATTAAATGACCGTTTAGATAAATCCAAAATGTGTCTTGTCCTATTCTCAGGGTTTTCTGTCTAAAGAATGAAATAATCTTCCTCGTTTAGCCTCTTTGCAAAAATAGTCATACATTTTAATTGCGATGTTTTGTAAACTGCAGAATTTCATTTTAAGACTCATGATAAATGTTACCGTTCCACGTCTACACCTATGAATGAACGGAAATGGAACACACAATGTCTCGTGTTTACTACAAGTGTCTAATTGTGTCAGAAAACTCACGCGGAAAGCGTGCAAAATCGTAAATTTGAGCGTGTATGGATTTGTAATCGCTATTTTTAACTTAAATACTGTAAACACTAAGTTTTGACTACACCAATGGGTCGTTATAAATTTATATAAATCAAATAAGCAATAATAATAACCAAATGCTTGTTTTTAATGAAATTAATTCCCTGTTGGGTTCTAATCATTATAACTATACATGCAAATTTTGAAAAAAATTACAAAAAGCGGTTTAAAAGATATTGATTTTTAAAGTTGGGCACGACTTATGAAACGAGCTATAACTATTCACTACATAAAGTCACTCAACTGACACTAACTATTCACTACATAAAGTCACTCAACTGACACTAACTATTCACTACATAAAGTCACTCAACTGACACTAACTATTCACTACATAAAGTCACTCAAACTGACACTAACTATTCACTACATAAAGTCACTCAAACTGACACTAACTATTCACTACATAAAGTCATTCAACTGACACTAACTATTCACTACATAAAGTCACTCAACTGACACTAACTATTCACTACATAAAGTCACTCAACTGACACTAACTATTCACTACATAAAGTCATTCAACTGACACTAACTATTCACTACATAAAGTCATTCAACTGACACTAACTATTCACTACATAAAGTCACTCAACTGACACTAACTATTCACTACATAAAGTCATTCAACTGACACTAACTATTCACTACATAAAGTCACTCAACTGACACTAACTATTCACTACATAAAGTCACTCAAACTGACACTAACTATTCACTACATAAAGTCACTCAACTGACACTAACTATTCACTACATAAAGTCACTCAACTGACACTAACTATTCACTACATAAAGTCATTCAACTGACACTAACTATTCACTACATAAAGTCACTCAACTGACACTAACTATTCACTACATAAAGTCATTCAACTGACACTAACTATTCACTACATAAAGTCATTCAACTGACACTAACTATTCACTACATAAAGTCACTCAAACTGACACTAACTATCCACTACATAAAGTCACTCAACTGACACTAACTATTCACTACATAAAGTCATTCAACTGACACTAACTATTCACTACATAAAGTCATTCAACTGACACTAACTATTCACTACATAAAGTCACTCAACTGACACTAACTATTCACTACATAAAGTCACTCAACTGACACTAACTATTCACTACATAAAGTCACTCAACTGACACTAACTATTCACTACATAAAGTCACTCAACTGACACTAACTATTCACTACATAAAGTCATTCAACTGACACAAACTATTCACTACATAAAGTCATTCAACTGACACAAACTATTCACTACATAAAGTCATTCAACTGACACAAACTATTCACTACATAAAGTCATTCAACTGACACTAACTATTCACTACATAAAGTCACTCAACTGACACTAACTATTCACTACATAAAGTCACTCAAACTGACACTAACTATTCACTACATAAAGTCACTCAACTGACACTAACTATTCACTACATAAAGTCACTCAACTGACACTAACTATTCACTACATAAAGTCACTCAACTAACACTAACTATTCACTACATAAAGTCACTCAAACTGACACTAACTATTCACTACATAAAGTCACTCAACTGACACTAACTATTCACTACATAAAGTCACTCAACTGACACTAACTATTCACTACATAAAGTCATTCAACTGACACTAACTATTCACTACATAAAGTCACTCAAACTGACACTAACTATTCACTACATAAAGTCACTCAACTGACACTAACTATTCACTACATAAAGTCACTCAACTGACACTAACTATTCACTACATAAAGTCACTCAACTGACACTAACTATTCACTACATAAAGTCACTCAACTGACACTAACTATTCACTACATAAAGTCATTCAACTGACACTAACTATTCACTACATAAAGTCACTCAAACTGACACTAACTATTCACTACATAAAGTCATTCAACTGACACTAACTATTCACTACATAAAGTCACTCAACTGACACTAACTATTCACTATATAAAGTCACTCAACTGACCCTAACTATTCACTACATAAAGTCACTCAAACTGACACTAACTATTCACTACATAAAGTCACTCAAACTGACACTAACTATTCACTACATAAAGTCACTCAACTGACACTAACTATTCACTACATAAAGTCACTCAAACTGACACTAACTATTCACTACATAAAGTCACTCAACTGACACTAACTATTCACTACATAAAGTCACTCAACTGACACTAACTATTCACTACATAAAGTCACTCAACTGACACTAACTATTCACTACATAAAGTCACTCAACTGACACTAACTATTCACTACATAAAGTCACTCAACTGACACTAACTATTCACTACATAAAGTCATTCAACTGACACTAACTATTCACTACATAAAGTCACTCAACTGACACTAACTATTCACTACATAAAGTCATTCAACTGACACTAACTATTCACTACATAAAGTCATTCAACTGACACTATAGCTCGTTTCAAAACATATGCCCAACTTCAAAACGCTATTACTCTCTAACCGTTTGTTAAATACTTTTGAAATTTTCCAAATGTTATTAGAATGCAAAAGACCCTTTAAATGTATATTTAACAAATATCTTGCAGCTGCAGTTTTCTTAAAGCGGCGATATTTCTTTGATGTTTGTCAAAATTGTAAATTGTGAAGCCCTAAAGAATAGAAATTACCGTAGTTGCTGGTCTACGATTAATTTTCACTAGGTAAAGGCGTGGCCGTAATGGGGAAATAACTGGATAAAACAAAACACCAGGAGAATTATTGTCTGCTCAGTTCGAGGACGGACGATAATAATATCAAGGTATACCTGTATGTACAATTTTCATAGTTGTGTGGTCCTGAAAAGGACCGTTTGTTGAAATAATTTAAGGTAATATAGGGGCCAACATTGTGGGGGCTATATACTTTCATTCTGAATCAGACGAGTCTAAAAGATTAATAACTGTTTGGGGTTGAACATTCCACAAACCATCATTTTTCCAATATTCCTCTTCCTGTTTTAAGACGTGGTCTTCACATTTAGCCCAATAATCTTTGTCTATATTTAATAAAGCGAGATTAGCAAGTCTTTACATCGCATATTTTGAATGTTGTATTTTCATCTGCCACTTGTCCTTTTAATTTTGCCCAGATTAGTTCTATTGGATTTAAATGAGCATGGTAAGGTGGCAGCCTCAAACTTATATGACCGTGCTCTTGGATAATCTTATCTATTTGAAAAATCGTTGTCCTCTGTTTTTGCTTTACTAGAGATAGTAATTCAGGTTTTAAGTACATGTTATTAAATTGTATGTGCTCCTTTGTGAGCCATATCTTAATAGCATCTTTTGTACTGGATGACGTCGGGACTTTATCTTCAAGTGCAACAATGTTGTGGTACGCTGCATTGTCCATTATTAGGCAAGATGGTCGATCTAGTGCTGGGAGAACAGAATTTTCAATCCAATGTCTAAATATGTGACCATTCATCTCAGAGTGATAATCCCGATTGTCTATGGATTTTGAAAGAAAAATGAGCTCTGCATTTTGTATTAGTCCATGTTGTCGACTACCTGCATGAGCAATTATCAAGCGCTGTCCTTTGCTGCTAGGTATTAATCTCTTAATCTTTCCATCTGATGACTGCCATTCCCTTTGGTTAGTGTGGTGAGCATTGATCCATGTTACATCCAAGTACACAATATCATAACCTTGCTTGCGCACCTCTTTTACTTCACGTAAGTACTTGCTTCTCATGACTACTATATGTGGCTTCTCACAGATGATGTTTCGTCCATTGGAATACTTTCTGAATGTAAAGCCTGCAGCTCTCACATTCCTCCATAATGTAGACTTTGATATTTCAATACTGTTGTTCTTTTTCAGCGATACTTTTAATTTTCTTATTGTAACAGTTTCATTCATACCCAACATTTTGCGAATTTCACTTCTAATAAGTTCACTGTCAAAATTATCCAACATTTTTGCTCTTCCTTGTGATTTTGTATATTTTGAACATTGACGGTCACGTGCTTGAATCCAGCGATTAAATGACCGTTTAGATAAATCCAAAATGTGTCTTGTCCTATTCTCAGGGTTTTCTAAAGAATGAAATAATCTTCCTCGTTTAGCCTCTTTGCAAAAATAGTCATACATTTTAATTGCGATGTTTTGTAAACTGCAGAATTTCATTTTAAGACTCATGATAAATGTTATTGTTCCACGTTACGCCGCTGAATTAACGGAAATGGAACACACAATGTCTCGTGTTTACTACAAGTGTCTAATTGTGTCAGAAAACTCACGCGGAAAGCGTGCAAAATCGTAAATTTGAGCGTGTATGGATTTGTAATCGCTATTTTTAACTTAAATACTGTAAACACTAAGTTTTGACTACATCAATGGGTCGTTATAAATTTATATAAATCAAATAAGCAATAATAATAACCAAATGTTTGTTTTTAATGAAATTAATTCCCTGTTGGGTTCTAATCATTATAACTATACATGCAAATTTTGAAAAAATTACAAAAAGCGGTTTAAAAGATATTGATTTTTTAAGTTGGGCACGACTTATGAAACGAGCTATAACTATTCACTACATAAAGTCACTCAAACTGACACTAACTATTCACTACATAAAGTCATTCAACTGACACTAACTATTCACTACATAAAGTCACTCAACTGACACTAACTATTCACTACATAAAGTCATTCAACTGACACTAACTATTCACTACATAAAGTCATTCAACTGACACTAACTATTCACTACATAAAGTCATTCAACTGACACTAACTATTCACTACATAAAGTCACTCAACTGACACTAACTATTCACTACATAAAGTCATTCAACTGACACTAACTATTCACTACATAAAGTCACTCAACTGACACTAACTATTCACTACATAAAGTCACTCAACTGACACTAACTATTCACTACATAAAGTCACTCAAACTGACACTAACTATTCACTACATAAAGTCATTCAACTGACACAAACTATTCACTACATAAAGTCATTCAACTGACACAAACTATTCACTGCATAAAGTCATTCAACTGACACTAACTATTCACTACATAAAGTCACTCAACTGACACTAACTACTCACTACATAAAGTCACTCAACTGACACTAACTATTCACTACATAAAGTCACTCAACTGACACTAACTATTCACTACATAAAGTCACTCAACTGACACTAACTATTCACTACATAAAGTCACTCAACTGACACTAACTATTCACTACATAAAGTCATTCAACTGACACTAACTATTCACTACATAAAGTCACTCAACTGACACTAACTATTCACTACATAAAGTCACTCAACTGACACTAACTATTCACTACATAAAGTCACTCAAACTGACACTAACTATTCACTACATAAAGTCACTCAACTGACACTAACTACTCACTACATAAAGTCACTCAACTGACACTAACTATTCACTACATAAAGTCATTCAACTGACACTAACTATTCACTACATAAAGTCACTCAAACTGACACTAACTATTCACTACATAAAGTCACTCAACTGACACTAACTATTCACTACATAAAGTCACTCAACTGACACTAACTATTCACTACATAAAGTCACTCAACTGACACTAACTATTCACTACATAAAGTCATTCAACTGACACAAACTATTCACTACATAAAGTCACTCAAACTGACACTAACTATTCACTACATAAAGTCATTCAACTGACACTAACTATTCACTACATAAAGTCACTCAACTGACACTAACTATTCACTACATTAAGTCACTCAACTGACACTAACTATTCACTACATAAAGTCACTCAACTGACACTAACTATTCACTACATAAAGTCACTCAAACTGACACTAACTATTCACTACATAAAGTCACTCAACTGACACTAACTATTCACAAACAGAATCAACTCACTACATAACTAACTCAATACAAATTTAAGGGCTGCCAACCCTCACTGGCTAGCCCCTATGGAACGACTGTTCGCGTCTCCCGCTAGTTCATAACTAACTTATTTCTTTGTCTCAACCTTCTCCTGTCTATCTCCTTCAGGTGAAACCCACTATCCGTGCAAACTCACCTCTCCGAGATTTTACACTTTCACGCTTTTCATGCTTTCTTGTCACTCTCTCTAGTGTCGTCTTCAGTCAGCCTACCCGACCTAATTCTCTTCCCTCATTTCCTTAAGTTGCTTCCCCTTATTTTATTTGTCCCCTCTGTCTTCCTCTTCTCTCTCTCTTTCTTCCTCTCTCTATTTCAATGCACTGTCAGTACTAACAGCTCTAAAAAGCCGCAAGAACAATGAACTAGATGACTTGAGAACAACATTGGACCTACTATGCAATAACTTCCCGAGAGTAGTCATTCAGTGGATACCATCACTCTGTAATATACACGGGAACGAACGCGCAGATAAACTAGCTAAAGATGGAGATTACCATAAGAGAACCATCCGCTCAGTTATGATGAAGCCAAATCCATCTTCAAAGGTCAGTATCATGAAAATTGGAAACGAGAACACCCAAAGCATAACGAGAGTGACGGATACCACCAACTATCAAGGAGGGATCAAGTCATCATACTTCGCCTACGCACTGGTCACAATAGAATGAGAAATCACATGTTCACCAAATTCAAAATTGGTACAACCAGCCTATGCCACTGTACACTGGACAATATGACTACAAAACATGTTCTACAGGATTGCCCCAGTACACAGACCTGAGAAGAGCAATGTTGTCCACGCCCACCTCCCTGGAAGAGAAACTATATGGGGCAATCGATTCGCTTAAACAGACAGCTGACTTCTTGAGAGAGTCTGGAATCCTACTCTGATTAAGTCTCGATCGCAGAGAGATAGAGAGAGGGAGAGAGAGGGATATATATATATTCCATCAATCCATTTGTTTCCTGGTCGACCTTTGAATCTGGTGTTCTCGCGACATTTATTGAAAGCTCGTTGTGTTGTGTTTTGATATTTCTGTCTTATCGTGTGACCAAACCGTTTTATCTGTTGTTTCTTTATGTATTATATGACGTGAATTATTCCTAGCATTTTTTCTCAGTTCTTCATTTCTGATCTTATCTCTCAGATTGTTTCCTGCCATTCGTCTAACACATTTCATCTCTGTAGAGGTTATTTTTCTTATTATTCTTGCATCTAGTCCAGGACTGGCATTGGTAGCACAACGTTGGGATGAAGATTGTATTGTAGAGTGCTCGTTTTGCCTCCAGAGTTATTTCCTTGTTGGACAAAAGTGGTGATAACTGTCCGATGATTTGACAAGCTTTGTTGCATCTTGATTCTATCTCTGCTGTTTGAGAATTGTCGTCTTATCACTAGACTTCCAAGATAATTAAGTACATTCATTTGTTTGAGCTGTCTGCCAGCCATCGTTATGTTTATTTTCTGTTCCTCTTTTCCTCTTTTGGGAAATGCATGTCTTCTGTTTTGATTATTTTCATGAGGTAGTAAGGTGTCTGTGCTGTTAAGTCTATTTAAATGTTTTTGTAGGTCTTCTACTCTTTCTATGTATATATGTGACAGTCTTAAAAAAGAAGCTCATTGATCTCCTCTGTCTCCGCTGAGTTGGTTAACTCAGTCCATATATAGTCCATGTATGTAAGAACAACAGTAGGGGAGATTGTACGCACCCCTATCTTAATCTTGGTCTAACTGGTTTCTGTAACCTGCTGCTGTTCTGACTGTACAGCTGCTGTTGATGTACCGATTTTTAATTAGCTTAGTTAGATGTTGGCTTACTCCGTATGTTGTTATATAGTATCTCCCACAGTTGTTCTCTTTTTACCCCGTCGAATGCTTTTTCCTAGTAAATGAAATTTATTTACACATTTTGATTGTGTTCTGTTGTCTTTTCTGCTACCTGTTTTAGAATGAATAGTGCGTCATTGCATCCTGTTTTTTTTTTCTTGATCCCGTTTGAAAATCAGTTTGCTGTAATTCTATTTTTTTTTTTTTGTCAACAATTTTTGCGTATAATTTCTTGATTGTTTTTTTTCTTCAAACTTATCACCCATTTTAAGAATATAAGGTTAAGTTGGAAGTTGGGGGTCGTGATATCTCGAGCCTGTGCGATGCTGTGATGTTATAATTATGTTTATATGTTGTGTTGTAAGAAAACTCAATTATTGTGCTTATTATTTGGTACTATTTGGTACTATTTAGATTTACACTGTGACCCCCACAATTAAAATTCAAATAATTCCTAGACAGAGCCCCTTCAAAAGATAAGTTAGGCTATGTCACCGTTAAGTGGTATTTTTTGAAGGGGGCGTGATTATATTAAGGTTACGCCCACCGACATACCAACACAAAAATTAATTGTAAAAATGGATCAGTGGGAAAAGTTCAAACATTTTATTTTACAGTTCTCATAATTTTGATATCTTCATTTCTCTCTGTCTGCGATCAAGACTCAATCAGAGTAGGATTCCAGACTCTCTAAGGTGGCTAAGGAGCCTTCTATATTTCTCCACTTGTTGCAATACTTTAGTGACCCGTCTGTCATCTAAGGGTTGTAAACCTGTTACTGTTTCTAGAGTCTTGATAGGTGTAGATTTCATAGCACCAGTGATGATACGGGCAGCTTGGTTCTGTGTTCTGTTAATTTTGCTAAGGTGTGATTTGGAAGCCATAGCCCAGGCTGTGACTCCATACTCTAGAACTGGTCTGACTCTTCCTACGTATAGTCTTTTCAAAATATTGCTGTCTTCTCCCCAGTCCATTTCTGCCAATTTCTTCATAATATTTGTTCGTTTTCTGTCTTTTTTCTTTGCTCTGTCTATCTGATTTTTCTAAGTCATTCTGCGATTCATGGTGACGCCAGGGTATGTTGGCTTTTGGTAAATAGGGAGTGTATGGTCTTTTATCTTCAAGTTTTCAGTGTATTTCTTGATAGGCTGAAAATTGTATATGTAGTTTTTTTTCGTTGATTGGTAAGAACCAGGTGTTCGTCCATTTTTCAAGTTCACCTAGGGCATCTTGCATCCTGGGTCCAGCCACCGACATACTTTCCTCGCGAGCCCATAACGCCAGATCATCTGCGTATATTGCTGAGTGTATTCTGGGTGGAATGTCCATTACGATGTCAGTTATGAAAATTAAAAAGAGTGTTGGGGACAAGACTCCGCCTTGTGGGACACCTTGTTCGATAATGACCTTCTTACTTAGTTGACCTTGAACTTGTACTCTGGCCGTTCTATCCTGAAGGTATTGAGAGACCCAATTGAATAAACGACCCTGGATGCCAAGTCTAAAAAGCTTGTTCTTTAAACCCTCTCGCCATACCCTATCAAAAGCCTTCTCAATGTCGACCCACACTGCCAGTGTGTGTGTTTCATTTTAAACAAACAATCCCGCTGAAATTGCGTTTTGTTCTTCTTTTGTCCCAATATATTGTTGTAACGTGATCGAGGCTTTAAATTAAATATACACTATTTGAGGTACTGTAATGTATTGGTCTAATTTGGTTATTTTCTTGAGTTGTCTTTTGTCGCTAATAAATATATTTTGCTGATAAAATTTGCGATATTTAATTTTGTCATGTTGATAATTATTTGTTCCTGAGGTCATGGTTACAATTACCTTTGTAATGTTTTTTAATAGTGAGCAACACGAACGTCACTTGTAAAGCAGTGCCCCGCGGGTGTCCTAGAAGGAGGACATTGATCTAATCATCATCAGCGAGTGCCGTCTCCGCAACGAAGGTTGGCTACCATGGATCGCCATTCTGCTCTGTTTCTTGCTTTTATGGTGCAGGTTGTCATAGATTGACTTGTCCATCTTTTGATGTTAATTATCCATGTTAGTCTTGGTCTGCCTCTGCCTCTTTTACCTTGTATTTTTCCTTCCAATATTACTTTTAGTAGGCTGTTATGTCTTTTAACGTGCCCCAAAAATTTCATTTGTTTTGTCTTAATTGTATTTAGTAGTTCTCTTTTTAATTTAGTTGTTTTAATACTTCATAGTTTGTTTTCTTTTCTTCCCATCCAATTCTACATATTCTACTATAAATCCACATTTCAAAGGCTTCAATTCTCTGTTCTGTTTTCTTGTTTAATGTCCTTCTTTCTGCACCGTACATGAATATTGAGAAGATGTAACATTTTGCCATTCTTAGTTTCAGCCCTGCTGATATTTGTTTTGTTGTTAGTATATTTTTCATGACATTAAAATTACTTTCTGCCATATCTATTCTTTTGTTTATTTCAATTTTACATTTTCCATCACTGGTTATAGTATGCCCCAGGTAGTTGTAGCTCTGGACTGTCTCCAGATGTATTCCTTCAACTTTGATATTTAATTGTAGGTCTTCAGAATTTTCTTTGTTTATGATCATAGTTTTAGTCTTTTTGATATTCATATCTAGCCCATATTTTTTGCTGGTTATGTTTATCACATTAAGCAACTGTTGTAGGTCTTTAGGATTTTCTGCTAGTAGAACAGTATCATCAGCATATCTTAGGTTATTGATTATCTTTCCATTAATGTTTAGGCCTGGTATCTCTGAGATGTTTTTAAAGATTTGATCAGTTTATAGATTGAACAAGCTTGGTGATAGGATGCATCCTTGTCTTACTCCTCTTTTTATATCAATGGGTGTAGAGTTCTCCTTGTTATATCTTATTATTGCTGTTTGCTCCCAGTACAAATTACATATTAGTCATATGTCTGTGTCGTCTAGATTTATATCCTATAAAGACAGATACATCTTCTTAATATTCCTGCATGGTGCAGAAACATGGACATTAGACAAGAAAACAGAACAGAAAATTGAAGCCTTTGAAATGTGGATTTAAAGAAGAATAGGTAGAATTGGATGGAAACAAAAGATAACAAACGATGAAGTTTTAAAACAACTGAAAATAAAAAGACAACTGCTGAACACAATTAAGACAAGACAAATCAAATTTTTGGGGCATGTTAAAAGACACAACAGCCTACTAAAAGTAATATTAGAAGGAAAAATACAAGGTAAAAGAGGCAGAGGCAGACCAAGACTAACATGGACGAGTAACATCAAAAGATGGACAAGTCAATCTATGTCAGCCTGCACCATCAAAGCAAGAAACAGAGTAGAATGGCGATCCATGGTAGCCAACCTTCGTTGCGGAGAGGGCACACGATGATGATGATGATAAAGACATCATGTTAGGGAATTAACCACAGTGTCCCCGGCGCTACGGCAATGAGACTAGTCAGTGAAAATTATGAAACAGATTATGTACTTGACATACGTACCATCATAAGAAACAGATAATCAAATCAATCAGAGGACCACAAGCCCCAAATCAGGATGTCTTTCATCAAATGAATAGATATGAACAAGTTATCATTATACACCTCAGAACAGGACACAATCGACTCCATAGTCACATGTATACAAAATTCAAGATCGGCACATCATCTACATGTACATGTGGACAGGCGTCCCATACTGCTGAACACATACTTCAAGACTGTACTGAATATACTGAAGGGAGGTCAAAAAGTAATGCACACCAATTTTTTGTGTGTGTAATAATAAAGATAGGAATATGAAATTTTGCACACTTGGAATATGACATGTTCCAATTATGTGCACCAAATTGCACAGCATTCTGATAAATATTACGCAATCTATGAACCGTTAAAATGGAGCTTGTCAACAATGTCCGTTACAAACAGCGAATTGTCATAGAATTTCTGGTTGCGGAAAAAGAAACTGTGGCAAACATTCATAAACGACTGTGTGCAGTGTACAATGTTCTGCAGTCGATAGGAGCACAGTTAGTCGCTGGGTTCAGAGAATTAAAGCTGCAGAAAGTGTACGAGTGGAGCTGCATGATTTACCGCGTTCTGGACGTGTTGCCTCGGCTACCAGCACAGACATGTTAAACCGGGCTGATGCCATTATTCGTAAGGATAGGCGTATCACTAGTCAGCAATTGGCATTGCAGCTTACAGTCAGCAAGGGAAGTGCAATCGCAATTTTTAAAACTCTCGGATATTCACAGATTTGCGCTCGATGGGTTCCTCGGTGCCTAACAAATGATCACAGAGTTCAAAGGAAAACATTCTGTTCTGAATTGTTGGAGCGTTTCGGTGTTGAAGGAGAAATGTTTTTGTCAAAAATTGTTACCGGTGACGAAACGTGGGCACATTATTATGAGCCTGAAACAAAAATGCAGTCAATGGAATGGCATCATCCGCAGTCACCAAAAAGAAAAAAATTCAAAACATCTCCATCAGCCGGAAAGGTGATGATCACTGTCTCTGAGACATTGATGGTGTGATTCTTGTTGATGTAATGACAAGAGGTGAGACAATCAACTCGACAGCTTACATCAATACACTGACAAAACTCAAAAATCGGTTCCACAGAGTTCGGCCTAATAAGCCATCTGCAGATTTGTTGCTTCAACATGACAATGCACGCCCTCACACAAGTCTGGTAACACGGGAAGCAATCAACAAATTTGGTTGGACTGTACTGCCCCATCCTCCTTACAGCCCTGATCTGGCTCCCTCAGATTTCCATCTGTTTGGACCACTCAAAAAATTCCTGCGTGGGACACACTTTGACAATGATGAGGATGTGATCCGTGCAGTTAAAAAATGGCTACGCGAGCAGGACAAAACTTGGTACAAACGAGGCATTCATGACCTAGTTTCGCGTTGGCGTAAGGCAATACGCTTGGACGGAGATTATGTTGAAAAATAGGTAGTGTAAAGGGGATGTTCAGCTACAATCTGTGAAAATTTCACACATTTTGCCCGAATAGTTTCCGAGAAAAAAATTGGTGTGCATTACTTTTTGACCTCCCTAGCGTGGAGTCCCATTGGCGTATAGATACAACACTACAGGCGCCCCAGACTGCTGAACACATACTTCAAGATTGTACTAAATATGGTAGACAGAGGAGTCCAATTGGCCCATAGATACAGCATTTATACAGTAAACTAGGGGGGAGGGGGGGGGGTGATGTCCGCTCTTGACATCCTCTCTGTTTTGACAAAATCCTCTCTGGTTTTGATGGACTAAATTCAACTCCACTGGGCTACTGTGTCCAAGGCCACACCTACACGTGGACCCTCTGTTTTGACAAAATCCTCTCTGGTTTTGATGGACTAAATTCAACTCCACTGGGCCACTGTGTCCAAGGCCACACCTACACGTGGTCCCTCTGTTTTGACAAAATCCTCTCTGGTTTTGATGGACTAAATTCAACTCCACTGGGCCACTGTGTCCAAGGCCACACCTACACGTGGTCCCTCTGTTTTGACAAAATCCTCTCTGATTTTGATGGACTAAATTCAACTCCACTGGGCCACTGTGTCCAAGGCCACACCTACACGTGGTCCCTCTGTTTTGACAAAATCCTCTCTGGTTTTGATGGACTAAATTCAACTCCACTGGGCCACTGTGTCCAAGGCCACACCTACACGTGGTCCCTCTGTTTTGACAAAATCCTCTCTGGTTTTGATGGACTAAATTCAACTCCACTGGACCACTGTGTCCAAGGCCACACCTACATGTGGTCTCTCTGTTTTGACAAAATCCTCTCTGGTTTTGATGGACTAAATTCAACTCCACTGGACTAATGTGTCCAAGGCCACACCTACACGTGGTCCCTCTGTTTTGACAAAATCCTCTCTGGTTTTGATGGACTAAATTCAACTCCACTGAGCCACTCACTGTGTCCAAGGCCACACCTACACGTGGTCCCTCTGTTTTGACAAAATCCTCTCTGGTTTTGATGGACTAAATTCAACTCCACCGGGCTACTGTGTCCAAGGCCACACCTACACGTGGTCCCTCTGTTTTGACAAAATCCTCTCTGGTTTTGATGGACTAAATTCAACTCCACTGGGCCACTGTGTCCAAGGCCACACCTACACGAGTTCCCTCTGTTTTGACAAAATCCTCCCTGATTTTAATGGGCTAAATTCAACTCCACTGGGCTACTGTGTCCAAGGCCACACCTACACGTGGTCCCTCAGTTTTGACAAAATCCTCTCTGGTTTTGATGGACTAAATTCAACTCCACTGGGCCACTGTATACAAGGCCCGACCTACACGTGGTCCCTCTGTTTTGACAAAATCCTCTCTGGTTTTGATGGACTAAATTCAACTCCACTGGGCCACTGTATACAAGGCCACACCTACACGAGTTCCCTCTGTTTAGACAAAATCCTCTCTGGTTTAATGGACTAAATTAAACTCCGCTGGGCCACTGTGTCCAAGGCCACACCTACACGTGGTCCCACTGTTTTGACAAAATCCTCTCTGGTTTTGATGGACTAAATTCAACTCCACTGGGCCACTGTATCCAAGGCCACACCCGCACGTGGTCCCTCTGTTTTGACAAAATCCTCTCTGGTTTTGATGGACTAAATTCAACTCTACTTAGCCACTGTGTCCAAGGCCACACCTACACGTGGTCCCTCTGTTTTGACAAAATCCTGTCTGTTTAATGGACTAAATTCAACTCCACTGGGCCACTATGTCCAAGGCCACACCTACACGTTGTCCCTCTGTTTTGATAAAATCCTCTCTGGTTTAATATACTAAATTCAACTCCACTGGGCCACTGTGTCCAAGGCCACACCCGCACGTGGTCCCTCTGTTTTGACAAAATCCTCTCTGGTTTTGATGGACTAAATTCAACTCTACTTAGCCACTGTGTCCAAGGCCACACCTACACGTGGTCCCTCTGTTTTGACAAAATCCTGTCTAGTTTAATGGACTAAATTCAACTCCACTGGGCCACTATGTCCAAGGCCACACCTACACGTTGTCCCTCTGTTTTGATAAAATCCTCTCTGGTTTAATATACTAAATTCAACTCCACTGGGCCACTGTGTCCAAGGCCACATGTACATTTGGTCCCTCTGTTTTGACAAAATCCTCTCTGGTTTTGATGGACTAAATTCAACTCCACTGGACTACTGTGTCCAAGGCCACACCTACACGTGGTCCCTCTGTTTTGACAAAATCCTCTCTGGTTTTGATGGACTAAATTCAACTCCACTGGACTACTGTGTCCAAGGCCACACCTACACGTGGTCCCTCTGTTTTGACAAAATCCTCTCTGGTTTTGATCGACTAAATTCAACTCCACTGGGCCACTGTGTACAAGGCCACACCTACACGTGGCCCCTCTGTTTTGACAAAATCCTCTCTGGTTTTGATGGACTAAATTCAACTCCACTGAGCCACTGTGTCCAAGGCCACACCTACACGTGGTCCCTCTCTTTTGACAAACTCCTGTCTGGTTTAATTGACTAAATTCAACTCCACTTGGCCACTGTGTCCAAGGCCACACCTACACGTGGTCCCTCTGTTTTGACAAAATCCTCTCTGGTTTTAATGGACTAAATTAACTCCACTGGGCCACTGTGTCCAAGGCCACACCTACACGTAGTCCCTCTGTTTTGACAAAATCCTCTATGATTTAATGGACTAAAGTCAACTCCACTGGGCCACTGTGTCCAAGGTCACACCTACACGTAGTCCCTCTGTTTTGACAAAATCCTCTCTGGTTTAATGGACTAAATTCAACTCCACTGGGCCACTGTGTCCAAGGCCACACATACACGTGGTCCCTCTGTTTTGACAAAATCCTCTCTGGTTTAATGGACTAAATTCAACTCCACTGGGCCACTGTGTCCAAGGCCACACCTACACATGGTCTATGTTTTGACAAAATCCTCTCTGGTTTAATGGACTAAATTCAACTCCACTGGGCCACTGTGTCCAAGGCCACACCTACACGTGGTCCCTCTGTTTTGACAAAATCCTCTCTGGTTTTGATGGACTAAATTCAACTCCACTGGGCCACTGTGTCCAAGGCCCACCTACACGTGGTCCCTCTGTTTTGACAAAATCCTCTCTGGTTTTGATGGACTAAATACAACTCCACTGGGCCACTGTGTCCAAGGCCACACCTACACGTGGTCCATCTGTTTTGACAAAATCCTCTCTGGTTTTGATGGACTAAATTCAACTCCACTGGGCCACTGTGTCCAAGGCCACACCTACACGTGGTCCCTCTGTTTTGACAAAATCCTCTCTGGTTTTGATGGACTAAATTCAACTCCACTGGGCTACTGTGTCCAAGGCCACACCTACACGTGGTCCCTCTGTTTTGACAAAATCCTCTCTGGTTTTGATGGACTAAATTCAACTCCACTGGGCCACTGTGTCCAAGGCCACACCTACACGAGGTCCATCTGTTTTGACAAAATCCTCCCTGATTTTAATGGGCTAAATTCAACTCCACTGGGCTACTGTGTCCAAGGCCACACCTACACGTAGTCCCTCTGTTTTGACAAAATCCTCTCTGGTTTTGATGGACTAAATTCAACTCCACTGGGCCACTGTGTACAAGGCCACACCTACACGTGGTCCCTCTGTTTTGACAAAATCCTCCCTGGTTATCATGGACTAAATTCAACTCCACTGAGCCACTGTGTCCAAGGCCACACCTACACGTGGTCCCTCTCTTTTGACAAATTCCTGTCTGGTTTAATTGTCTAAATTCAACTCCACTGGGACACTGTGTCCAAAGCCACACCTACACGTGGTCCCTCTGTTTTGACAAAATCCTCTCTGGTTTAATGGACTAAATTCAACTCCACTGGGCCACTGTGTCCAAGGCCACACCTACACGTGGTCCCTCTGTTTTGACAAAATCCTCTCTGGTTTTGATGGACTAAATTTAACTCCACTGGGCCACTGTGTACAAGGCCACACCTACACGTGGTCCCTCTGTTTTGACAAAATCCTTTCTGGTTTAATGGACTAAATTCAACTCCACTGGGCCACTGTGTCCAAGGCCACACATACACGTGGTCCCTCTGTTTTCACAAAATCCTCTCTGGTTTAATGGACTAAATTCAACTCCACTGGGCCACTGTGTCCAAGGCCACACCTACACATGGTCTCTGTTTTGACAAAATCCTCTCTGGTTTAATGGACTAAATTCAACTCCACTGGGCCACTGTGTCCAAGGCCACACCTACACGTGGTCCCTCTGTTTTGACAAAATCCTCTCTGGTTTTGATGGACTAAATTCAACTCCACTGGGCCACTGTGTCCAAGGCCACACCTACACGTGGTCCCTCTGTTTTGACAAAATCCTCTCTGGTTTTGATGGACTAAATTCATCTCCACTGGGCCACTGTGTCCAAGGCCACACCTACACGTGGTCTCTCTGTTTTGACAAAATCCTCTCTGGTTTAATGGACTAAATTCAACTCCACTGGGCCACTGTGTCCAAGGCCACACCTACACGAGGTCCCTCTGTTTTGACAAAATCCTCTCTGGTTATGATGGATTAAATTCAACTCCACTGAGCCACTGTGTCCAAGGCCACACCTACACGTGGTCCCTCTGTTTTGAGAAAATCCTCTCTGGTTTTGATGGACTAAATTCAACTCCACTGGGCCACTGTGTCCAAGGCCACACCTACACGAGGTCCCTCTGTTTTGACAAAATCCTCCCTGATTTTAATGGGCTAAATTCAACTCCACTGGGCTACTGTGTCCAAGGCCACACCTACACATGGTCCCTCTGTTTTGACAAAATCCTCTCTGGTTTTGATGGACTAAATTCAACTCCACTGGGCCACTGTGTACAAGGCCACACCTACACGTGGTCCCTCTGTTTTGACAAAATCCTCCCTGGTTTTGATGGACTAAATTCAACTCCACTGAGCCACTGTGTCCAAGGCCACACCTACACGTGGTCCCTCTGTTTTTACAAACTCCTGTCTGGTTTAATTGACTAAATTCAACTCCACTGGGCCACTGTGTCCAAGGCCACACCTACACGTGGTCCCTCTGTTTTGGCAAAATCCTCTCTGGTTTAATGGACTAAATTCAACTCCACTGGGCCACTGTGTCCAAGGCCACACCTACACGTGGTCCCTCTGTTTTGACAAAATACTCTCTGGTTTAAAGGACTAAAGTCAACTCCACTGGGCCACTGTGTCCAAGGCCACACCTACACGTGGTCCCTCTGTTTTGACAAAATCCTCTCTGGTTTAATGGACTAAATTCAACTCCACTGGGCCACTGTGTCCAAGGCCACACATACACATGGTCCCTCTGTTTTGACAAAATCCTCTCTGGTTTAATGGACTAAATTCAACTCCACTGGGCCACTGTGTCCAAGGTCACACCTACACGTGGCCCCTCTGTTTTGACAAAATCCTCACTGTTTTAATGGACTAAATTCAACTCCACTGGGCCACTGTGTCCAAGGCCACACCTACACGTGGTCCCTCTGTTTTGACAAAATCCTCTCTGGTTTTGATGGACTAAATTCAACTCCACTGGGCCACTGTGTCCAAGGCCACACCTACACGTGGTCCCTCTGTTTTGACAAAATCCTCTCTGGTTTTGATGGACTAAATTCATCTCCACTGGGCCACTGTGTCCAAGGCCACACCTACACGTGGTCTCTCTGTTTTGACAAAATCCTCTCTGGTTTAATGGACTAAATTCAACTCCACTGGGCCACTGTGTACAAGGCCACACCTACACGTGGTCCCTCTGTTTTGACAAAATCCTCTCTGGTTATGATGGACTAAATTCAACTCCACTGAGCCACTGTGTCCAAGGCCACACCTACACGTGGTCCCTCTGTTTTGACAAAATCCTCTCTGGTTTTGATGGACTAAATTCAACTCCACTGGGCCACTGTGTCCAAGGCCACACCTACACGAGGTCCCTCTGTTTTGACAAAATCCTCCCTGATTTTAATGGGCTAAATTCAACTCCACTAGGCTACTGTGTCCAAGGCCACACCTACACATGGTCCCTCTGTTTTGACAAAAGCCTCTCTGGTTTTGATGGACTAAATTCAACTCCACTGGGCCACTGTGTACAAGGCCACACCTACACGTGGTCCCTCTGTTTTGACAAAATCCTCCCTGGTTTTGATGGACTAAATTCAACTCCACTGAGCCACTGTGTCCAAGGCCACACCTACACGTGGTCCCTCTCTTTTGACAAACTCCTGTCTGGTTTTGATGGACTAAATTCAACTCCACTGGGCCACTGTGTCCAAGGCCACACCTACACGTGGTCCCTCTGTTTTGACAAAATCCTCTCTGGTTTAATGGACTAAATTCAACTCCACTGGGCCACTGTGTCCAAGGCCACACCTACACGTGGTCCCTCTGTTTTTACAAAATCCTCTCTGGTTTTAATGGACTAAATTCAACTCCACTGGGCTACTGTGTCCAAGGCCACACCTACACGTGGTCCCTCTGTTTTGACAAATTCCTCTCTGGTTTTGATGGACTAAATTCAACTCCACTGGGCCACTGTGTCCAAGGCCACACCTACACGAGGTCCCTCTGTTTTGACAAAATCCTCTCTGGTTTTGATGGACTAAATTCAACTCCACTGGGCCACTGTGTCCAAGGCCACACCTACACGTGGTCCCTCTGTTTTGACAAAATGCTCTCTGGTTTTGATGGACTAAATTCAACTCCACTGGGCCACTGTGTCCAAGGCCACACCTACACGTGGTCCCTCTGTTTTGACAAAAACCTCTCTGGTTTTGATGGACTAAATTCAACTCCACTGGTCCACTGTGTCCAAGGCCACACCTACACGAGGTCCCTCTGTTTTGACAAAATCCTCTCTGGTTTTGATGGACTAAATTCAACTCCACTGGGCCACTGTGTCCAAGGCCACACCTACAGGTGTTCCCTCTGTTTTGACAAAATCCTGTCTGGTTTAATGGTCTAAATTTAACTCCACTGGGCCACTGTGTCCAAGGCCACACCTACACGTGGTCCCTCTGTTTTGACAAAATCCTCTCTGGTTTTGATGGACTAAATTCAACTCCACTGAGCCACTCACTGTGTCCAAGGCCACACCTACACGTGGTCCCTCTGTTTTGACAAAATCCTCTATGGTTTAATGGACTAAATTCAACTCCACTGGGCCACTGTGTCCAAGGCCACACCTACACGTGGTCCCTCTGTTTTGACAAAATCCTCTCTGGTTTTGATGGACTAAATTGAACTCCACTGGGCCACTGTGTCCAAGGCCACACCTACACGTGGTCCCTCTGTTTTGACAAAATCCTCTCTGGTTTTGATGGACTAAATTCAACTCCACTGGGCCACTGTGTCCAAGGCCACACCTACACGTGGTCCCTCTGTTTTGACAAAATACTCTCTGGTTTAATGGACTAAATTCAACTCCACTGGGCCACTGTGTCCAAGGCCACTCCTACACGTGGTCCCTCTGTTTTGACAAAATCCTCTCTGGTTTAATGGACTAAATTCAACTCCACTGGGCCACTGTGTCCAAGGCCACACATACACGTGGTCCCTCTGTTTTGACAAAATCCTCTCTGGTTTAATGGACTAAATTCAACTCCACTAGGCCACTGTGTCCAAGGCCACACCAACACGTGGTCCCTCTGTTTTGACAAAATCCTCTCTGGTTTTGATGGATTAATTCAACTCCACTGGGCCACTGTGTTCAAGGCCACACCTACACGCGGTCCCTCTGTTTTGACAAAATCCTCTCTGGTTTTGATGGACTAAATTCAACTCCACTGGGCCACTGTGTCCAAGGCCACATCTACACGTGGTCCCTCTGTTTGACAAAATCCTCTCTGGATTTAATGGACTAAATTCAACTCAACACCTACACGTGGTCCCTCTGTTTTGACAAAATCCTCTCTGGTTTTGATGGACTAAATTCAACTCCACTGGGCCACTGTGTCCAAGGCCACACCTACACGTGGTCCCTCTGTTTTGACAAAGTCCTCCCTGGTTTTGATGGACTAAATTCAACTCCACTGAGCCACTGTGTCCAAAGCCACACCTACACGTGGTCCCTCTCTTTTGACAAACTCCTGTCTGGTTTAATTGACTAAATTCAACTCCACTGGGCCACTGTGTCCAAGGCCACACCTACACGTGGTCCCTCTGTTTTGACAAAATCCTCTCTGGTTTAATGGACTAAATTCAACTCCACTGGGCCACTGTGTCCAAGGCCACACCTACACGTGGTCCCTCTGTTTTGACAAAATCCTCTCAGGTTTTGATGGACTAAATTCAACTCCACTGGGCCACTGTGTCCAAGGCCACACCTACACGTGGTCCCTCTGTTTTGACAAAATACTCTCTGGTTTAATGGACTAAAGTCAACTCCACTGGGCCACTGTGTCCAAGGCCACACCTACACGTGGTCCCTCTGTTTTGACAAAATCCTCTCTGGTTTAATGGACTAAATTCAACTCCACTGGGCCACTGTGTCCAAGGCCACACATACACATGGTCCCTCTGTTTGACAAAATCCTCTCTGGTTTAATGGTCTAAATTCAACTCCACTGGGCCACTGTGTCCAAGGCCACACCTACACGTGGCCCCTCTGTTTTGACAAAATCCTCACTGTTTTAATGGACTAAATTCAACTCCACTGGGCCACTGTGTCCAAGGCCACACCTACACGTGGTCCCTCTGTTTTGACAAAATCCTCTCTGGTTTTGATGGACTAAATTCAACTCCACTGGGCCACTGTGTCCAAGGCCACACCTACACGTGGTCCCTCTGTTTTGACAAAATCCTCTCTGGTTTTGATGGACTAAATTCATCTCCACTGGGCCACTGTGTCCAAGGCCACACCTACACGTGGTCCCTCTGTTTTGACAAAATCCTCTCTGGTTTAATGGACTAAATTCAACTCCACTGGGCCACTGTGTACAAGGCCACACCTACACGTGGTCCCTCTGTTTTGACAAAATCCTCTCTGGTTATGATGGACTAAATTCAACTCCACTGAGCCACTGTGTCCAAGGCCACACCTACACGTGGTCCCTCTGTTTTGACAAAATCCTCTCTGGTTTTGATGGACTAAATTCAACTCCACTGGGCCACTGTGTCCAAGGCCACACCTACACGAGGTCCCTCTGTTTTGACAAAATCCTCCCTGATTTTAATGGGCTAAATTCAACTCCACTAGGCTACTGTGTCCAAGGCCACACCTACACATGGTCCCTCTGTTTTGACAAAATCCTCTCTGGTTTTGATGGACTAAATTCAACTCCACTGGGCCACTGTGTACAAGGCCACACCTACACGTGGTCCCTCTGTTTTGACAAAATCCTCCTTGGTTTTGATGGACTAAATTCAACTCCACTGGACTAATGTGTCCAAGGCCACACCTACACGTGGTCCCTCTGTTTTGACAAAATCCTCTCTGGTTTTGATGGACTAAATTCAACTCCACTGGGCCACTGTGTCCAAGGCCACACCTAAACGGGGTCCCTCTGTTTTGACAAAATCCTCTCTGGTTTAATGGACTAAATTCAACTCCACTGGGCCACTGTGTCCAAGGCCACACCTACACGTGGTCCCTCTGTTTTGACAAAATCCTCTATGGTTTTGATGGACTAAATTCAACTCCACTGGGCCACTGTGTCCAAGGCCACACCTACACGTGGTCCCTCTGTTTTGACAAAATCCTCTCTGGTTTTGATGGACTAAATTCAACTCCACTGGGCTACTGTGTCCAAGGCCACACCTACACGTGGTCCCTCTGTTTTGACAAAATCCTCTCTGGTTTTGATGGACTAAATTCAACTCCACTGGGCCACTGTGTCCAAGGCCACACCTACACGTGGTCCCTCTTTTTTGACAAAATCCTCTCTGGTTTTGATGGACTAAATTCAACTCCACTGGTCCACTGTGTCCAAGGCCACACCTACACGTGGTCCCTCTGTTTTGACAAAATCCTCTCTGGTTTTGATGGACTAAATTCAACTCCACTGGGCCACTGTGTCCAAGGCCACACCTACACGTGTTCCCTCTGTATTGACAAAATCCTGTCTGGTTTAATGGTCTAAATTCAACTCCACTGGGCCACTGTGTCCAAGGCCACACCTACACGTGGTCCCTCTGTTTTGACAAAATCCTCTCTGGTTTAATGGACTAAATTCAACTCCACTGGGCCACTGTGTCCAAGGCCACACCTACACGTGGTCCCTCTGTTTTGACAAAATCCTCTATGGTTTAATGGACTAAATTCAACTCCACTGGGCCACTGTGTCCAAGGCCACACCTACACGTTGTCCCTCTGTTTTGACAAAATCCTCTCTGGTTTTGATGGACTAAATTCAACTCCACTGGGCCACTGTGTCCAAGGCCACACCTACACGTGGTCCCTCTGTTTTGACAAAATCCTCTCTGGTTTTGATGGACTAAATTCAACTCCACTGGGCCACTGTGTCCAAGGCCACACCTACACGTGGTCCCTCTGTTTTGACAAAATACTCTCTGGTTTAATGGACTAAATTCAACTCCACTGGGCCACTGTGTCCAAGGCCACACCTACACGTGGTCCCTCTGTTTTGACAAAATCCTCTCTGGTTTAATGGACTAAATTCAACTCCACTGGGCCACTGTGTCCAAGGCCACACATACACGTGGTCCCTCTGTTTTGACAAAATCCTCTCTGGTTTAATGGACTAAATTCAACTCCACTATACCACTGTGTCCATGGCCACATCTACACGTGGTCCCTCTGTTTTGACAAAATCCTCTCTGGATTTAATGGACTAAATTCAACTCAACACCTACACGTGGTCCCTCTGTTTTGACAAAATCCTCTATGGTTTTGATGGACTAAATTCAACTCCACTGGGCCACTGTGTCCAAGGCCACACCTACACGTGGTCCCTCTGTTTTGTCAAAATTCTCTCTGGTTTTGATGGACTAAATTCAACTCCACTGGGCCACTGTGTCCAAGGCCACACCTACACGTGGTCCCTCTGTTTTGACAAAATCCTCTCTGGTTTTGATGGACTAAATTCAACTCCACTGGACTAATGTTTCCAAGGCTACACCTACACGTGGTCCCTCTGTTTTGACAAAATCCTCTCTGGTTTTGATGGACTAAATTCAACTCCACTGGACTACCGTGTCCAAGGCCACACCTACACGTGGACCCTCTGTTTTGACAAAATCCTCTCTGGTTTTGATGGACTAAATTCAACTCCACTGGACTACTGTGTCCAAGGCCACACCTACACGTGGTCCCTCTGTTTTGACAAAATCCTCTCTGGTTTAATGGACTAAATTCAACTCCACTGGGCCACTGTGTCCAAGGCCACACCTACACGTGGTCCCTCTATTTTGACAAAATCCTCTCTGGTTTTGATGGACTAAATTCAACTCCACTGGGCCACTGTGTCCAAGGCCACACCTACACGTGGTCCCTCTGTTTTGACAAAATCTTCTCTGGTTTTGATGGACTAAATTCAACTCCACTGGGTCACTGTGTCCAAGGCCACACCTACACGTGGTCCCTCTGTTTTAACAAAATCCTCTCTGGTTTTGGTGGACTAAATTCAACTCCACTGGGCCACTGTGTCCAAGGCCACACCTACACGTTTTCCCTCTGTTTTGACAAAATCCTCTCTGGTTTAATGGACTAAATTCAACTCCACTGGGCCACTGTGTCCAAGGCCACACCTACACGTGGTCCCTCTATTTTGACAAAATCCTCTCTGGTTTTGATGGACTAAATTCAACTCCACTGGGTCACTGTGTCCAAGGCCACACCTACACGTTGTCCCTCTGTTTTGACAAAATCTTCTCTGGTTTTGATGGACTAAATTCAACTCCACTGGGCCACTGTGTCCAAGGCCACACTTACACGTGGTCCCTCTGTTTTGAGAAAATCCTCTCTGGTTTTGATGGACTAAATTCAACTTCACTGGGCCACTGTGTCCAAGGCCACACCTACACGTGGTCCCTCTGTTTTGACAAAATCCTCTCTGGTTTTGATGGACTAAATTCAACTCCACTGGGCCACTGTGTCCAAGGCCACACCTACACGTGGTCCCTCTGTTTTGACAAAATCCTCTCTGGTTTTGATGGACTAAATTCAACTTCACTGGGCCACTGTGTCCAAGGCCACACCTACACGTGGTCCCTCTGTTATCGCAAAGTTGGTCTTGGGCGCGACCGAGTTCCCAGTGGTATAACTGGGCCGGGAGGAGGTGAGCCCCTATAGATGCAGGGCTAGAGCCAACCAACATGTGGTATATGCCATGGCCCTCATCTAATCACCCTCACTCTCCCTTGAGTGAGTGTCTTGTCTTCTATCATATTACTATTTCTATAGGAACCCCCTGTGGACAGGGTCGGAGCTTCAAAGAAACCGCATCGAGACCATCTACTGACATACTTGAAGACAAATGACTCTAGTACTGACTAGGAGTCCACCACGTTCCCTTTAATAGTCCTGTAGTACATCGCACAGACACAAGTGACCCAGGACGTGACGATCCTCTGTCGATACATTTGGCCCCCATGAGATACGCCTGAATGAACGGAGTAAGTGCCAGTGACAGTAGGTGGCGGGGAATGGTCTGTTGTGAATCCTGCTTGAATACAGGGCCTAGAAAGTGAACAAACGGATGGATGATATGTCAGCAGAGACAGAGACACAATACATGCCATGGATGGAATTGAGGCGAGGATTTGCAAAAAATTCACCCTGGGGTAGGAAGACAGCCCACAGGTCCCCCAGTTTTAACAATACCATGTACATCAAGAATATAAATCAATACGAGCTCGGACGCCGCCTCGGTCAACAAGGTCCGCGCCAGACAGTGAGCGACCAGGCTGGACTGTGCGATAAATTAGCTACTGGAAGAAATACAAACAACTCATATAATAACCAGAAACCTCGGATCCAACAAAGTTCAATATATAAATATTTTAATGGAAGAAAGTGCATGAAGATTGGTCAGAGAGAAAAAAACAAATAAATTAAACATACTACAACTTAATATTTCAGGCCTCAAAAACAAGAAAACAGAGCTAATCAAAGTCATGTACAAATACCAGATCCATATTGCCCTACTGCAGGAAACATTACACAAGAGCATAGACACACATATAACATGTTACACCAGCTATCCATGTCAGTGTACCAACAACTGCAGGGGTATACTCACCTACATCAAAAACAATATACAGGGAGATGTAGTGCCACTAAATAATGCAGAACTAACAGATGTTCAGAAAGCCACAATTTGGTTTGCATCCAGCAAATATAATATTTATAATGTTTACAATCCACCAGGCACAAATTGTAACATAACAGAACTTGATCAAGTCAACTACCATAGAACTATCTTGGCTGAAGATTTTAACGGACATTCAACACAATGGGGATATTCTAACTGAAATCCACAGGAAAATACATAGAAGATCTTTGCCAATCAACTAATCTTACAATCATGCAGGACACAGAATCAACACCAACTCTCCTACATAGAATATCTTTGCCAATCAACTAATCTTACAATCATGCAGGACACAGAATCAACACCAACTCTACTACATAGAAGATCTTTGCCAATCAACTAATCTTACAATCATGCAGGACACAGAATCAACACCAACTCTACTACATAGAAGATCTTTGCCAATCAACTAATCTTACAATCATGCAGGACACAGAATCAACACCAACTCCCTACATAGAGCTCATCTCTCCCTTAAGTAGACCTGATCTGACCATTTGCTCTGCTGATCTCATAAGCTACTGCCACATTGAAGTTATTGATGACATAGGCAGTGATCACAGACCCATAGTCACCATAGTAGACACAAAAACAACAAAAATCCAAACAAAACAGAGAACGAGATGGAATTTCAAGAAAGCTGACTGGAAGCTATATCAAGAAAAATCCGACCAACTCCTGAACAATCTGACAGACAACAGCGTGGAAAAATTAAACGAGATGTTCACACAAATACTACTCAACACTGCAGAACAAACTATACCTAAAGGGTGTAGAACACAATATCGACCATTTTGGAACACAGAACTGGAGACAGCAGTATCAGAAAGAAAGAAAGCCAGAACAATACTTGAGCAGAACCCAACTTTGAATAATAAAATAAGCTATAACAAGGCTAGTGTTAAAGTCAAACTAGTTACTAAAAAAGCAAAGAAAGAGAAATGGCAAGAAACATGCAGTAAACTCGATTTGCGACATGAAGGAAATAAGTCCTGGAGACTTATGCAACATCTGTCTGGTGATAAAAGAGAACCAAATCCTAAACCAATCAAATTTAATAATGAAATCATCAACTCTAAAAAAAATATAGTTAAAAATGTAATAGTTACTTTGCTTCAGTCAACAGAGCGAGCAAACTTACAGATAGCGATAAAATCTATCTACGTAATTTAAAATTAATTGAAAGAGCCCCAATAACAAATGCTGCAATATTTGAAGAAGATTTTAACATGAGGGAACCAGAAAAGGCATTAAGAAAATTAAAATGTAGAAAATCCCCAGGCCCTAACAAGGTACACAATGAGATGATAAAGCATCTCGGCAAGTCAGGGAAAGAAACATTACTCAGACTGATCAACAAGTCATGGAAAGAAAGCAAAATTCCCAAGACATGGAGAAATGCCTATATAGTGCCATTGCTCAAAAAGAACAAGCCTCCAGATGACCCCAGAAGCTATCGTCCCCTATCCTTAACATCATGCATAGGTAAAATAGCTGTGAGTATGGTCAATAGCAGACTATACTGGTATCTGGAAACCTCTAATACTCTGTGCTACGAACAAGCTGGTTTCATGGCAGGCAATAACAAAGATCAGGGATGGCAAATTTCTTTCAAATGGCGGGCCACTTTTTTATTATTATTTTGTGGCGGGCCACACACATAACAACATCAATACAAATAAACTTGGCATTTGTTTTAAGGTCATATTTTTTGTTATTTATCGGCATTATTTGCTTACATAAATCATTTTATTGCAACAGAGTTTAAAATGTCTAGTTGATTTATAAAAATGAATAAAAGTTGCTATTTATATTGTTTAACAAACATGTTTTAGTTAGGTCATTTTAAAGTTGACATGTAACAAACCTTAATGAGAACAATGTGGACGTTCATGTGCAGCAACAAGTTCATCAAAGTCAATGTGTAAAGATGATGATGATATTCGTAATAAATCCTGAAGGTGGCCATCAGTGAGTCGGTTTCTTTGTGACGATTTAATTTCCTTCATTGTTGAAAAAGCGCATTCACATATATATGTGCTTCCGAACATAGAAGTAATTTTCAAACTGAAATCACTCAATGCGGGATATTTTTCCTGTGGCACAAGTTTCCAAAAGTCAACTCCTATCTCCATCCTTGATTGGAAAAAGGGGTCACTTTGGAGGTTACATAACTCCAACTGAAAAGTGTCATGTTGTTGGAAAATGTCACACTTCATAGGGTTGTTAAACAATGCCAGTTCTGGTCGTATACCATTGAAGTCAGAAAATCGTTCATTGAATTGCTCCAATAGTTTGTCTAACATTAATACAGAAAATTTGAAATCAGTGTCACTGTGCTCCTCAATCAATTCTTTGCACGAAGGAAAATGAATGAAGTTTTCTTTGGCCAGGGTAAATCTAGAAACTTTTAGTTGACTTATAAATCCATCTAGGTGTCCTACCAAATCTGAGACTGTTTGGGGACGTCCCTGTAGCTTCACGTTGAGTTCATTCATGTGCTGGGTGATATCAGTTAAAAAGGCCAATACGCTATTGAAATGTGGATCAGACATTTTTCTGATCAGTTCTTTGTTGGTATCATGTTTCTCTAAAAACTGCTTATCTCGTTTCTCAAAGCAAAAAAAAAACGCCTCAAACAATTCCTTCTGCTTAGCCAGCGTACTTGTGTGTAGAGCACCAAATCGCCATATTCCGCCTCAACTTTTAATAGCAAATTTATAAACTGTCGGTGTGTCAAAGACCGATTCCCGCCTTTTATTAAATTCACACACTTTATTACAGTTTTCATAACATCCTCCACGTCTAGAATCTTGCCACACAGCGCCTCCTGGTGTATAATGCAGTGTAATGCTGGACAATGGATTCCAGCCTTCCTTAATAATCCAACTAGACCTGTTTGAGTACCACACATTGACTTAGCACCATCTGTCACAATTGCTGAAAGTCTGTTTATGTCATTGATACGTTAACAACTTTCATAACTGAGTTATAAATGGCTTGACCTTTGGTCGTATTATGCAATGAATCTAAAGCTAGTAGCTCTTCATTGATAATAAAGTCTTTTGAAACAGGTCTTATGAAAATTAAAAGTTGTACTGTGTCTGATATGTCAGTAGATTCATCCAAAGCCAGAGAAAAGTAAACGGAATTTGTAACGACACTCTTTAATTTACTAGATATATGAGAACTTATTTCCTCAACCCTTCTAGTGACTGTCTGTTTTGATAGTGGAACGTTCTCAAAATGACTGGCAATTTTTTCTTCCCCAAATGCACGCGCCATGTTAATAGAACAACGCTTTACGAAGTCACCGTCACATAATGATATTTTTAATTTCGCTATCTTTGCGCTTACAAAAAACGATGCCATTAAGGAACTTGTTTGTTTTGTTGTTAATGTAGTAAAAACAGATTTCTGAGCACTAACCTTTTTCTTCAAATCGCACACAAGTGTAGAACGTATTGTACCAATGTAGTCCTTGTATTAGTCCTCAAGACTATACAGACGAACAAATAGAGGCATACTATGAAGATCTAAACACAGTTATGAAGCAAGTGAAATCATCAGACATCTTGATTATAATGGGTGATATGAACGCTAAAGTAGGAAAAGGTAAATATAAGACCATTATAGGAAATCATGGTGTAGGAAAAAGAATAACAGAGGAGAAAGATTAATACAATTTTGTGAAGAAAACAGACTGATAATATGCAACACCTTCTTTGAGCAAGAGAAAAGGAAATTATACACACGGAAAAGCCCTGGAGACAAGAAGAGAAATCAAATAGATTACATAATGATAAAAGACAGATTCAGGAACAGCGTCAAGAAAGCCAAAACCTACCCAGGAGCAGACATTAATTCAGACCACAATCCTGTAATGATAAAATTGAAAATCAAATTAAAGAGAAACAAACAAAAAACTAATTCAGCAACACCAATAGATATAACAGCGTTAAACCAGAAAGATGTACAAGAAACTTATACTGTACAAGTAAAGAACACATATCAGAAGCTACTAGAAGAGGGGATTGAGCAATACAGAAGAGAAAATCCTGAGGAAAAAGTCACAACAAAATGGCAATGCTTAAAAAACAGCATGCAAAAATCCTGCAACACCTTGCCCAAAAGGAAAGTAACAAAAATCAAAAATGAATAACTGACAAAATATTAGAAAAAATGGAAGAAAGAAGACAAGCGAAAAACACTGCCAGATACAAGGATATAGACAATGAAATACGGAGAATGTGCAAAAAGACAAAAGAAGACTGGCTCAACCAAAGATGTCTAGAAGTCGAAACTAGACTACGAAAGTAAACAAAACTTAAGAGAGATGCACACAGAAATAAAGAGAATGACTAATAAAGACAAAAAAGCTGCAGGAAACGGATGTATTGCAAACAAAGAGGGAAGAATGCTATCAGACAACAAAGATATAATAGATAGATGGCAAGAATATATAACAGAATTATTTCATGACGAAAGGGACAAAAAGCCAGACATAAAATGTACATCCAGCTATAAAATCATGAAATCTGAAGTAGAAAAAGCTATAAAAACAATGAAAAAGGGAAAAGCAGCAGGGCCTGACAATATACAGATAGAGATAATACAGGCTCTAGAAGAGTTTGGCGTCGAAGTGATCACAGACATATGCAATGACATATACCATACAGGATACATACCAAACGATCTAAAAACATCAACTTTCATTGCATTGCCTAAAAGAATGGTGCAGTTGAATGCAGTGATTTCAGAACAATAAGCCTAATGAGCCAGGTAACCAAAATTTTACTAAAAGTTATACAGGGAAGGATTCATAATAAAATCAATACTGAATTAGATGAGCAACAATTTGGATTCAGGAAAAACAGTGGGACAAAAGAAGCCATATTCAGCATGAGAACATTGATTGAAAAGTACACTGAAGTAAACAAACCAATATATGCCTGCTTTATAGACTACACCAAAGCTTTCGATAGAATACACCATAACCAACTTATAGACTGCCTAAAGGATATAAATCTAGACGACCAGACATACGACTAATATGTAATTTGTACTGGGAGCAAACAGCAATAATAAGATATAACAAGGAGAACTCTACACCCATGGACTTAGCAGAAAATCCTAAATATCTACAACAATTGCTTAATGTGATAAACATAACAAGCAAAAAATATGGACTAGAAATGAATATCAAAAAGACTAAAACTATGATCATAAACAAAGAAAATTCTCAAGACCAACAATTAAATATCACAGTTGAGGGAATACATCTGGAGACAGTCCAGAGCTACAACTACCTAGGACATACTATAACCAATGATGGAACATGTAAAACTGAAATAAACAAAAGAATAGGTATGGCAAAAAGTAACTTTCATGCTATGAAAAATATACTAACAACAAAACAAATATCAGCAGGGCTGAAACTGAGAATGGCAAAATGTTACATCTTTTCAATATTCCTGTATGGTGCAGAAACATGGACATTAGACAAGAAAACAGAATAGAAAATTGAAGCCTTTGAAATGTGGATTTATAGAAGAATAGGTAGAATTGGATGGAAACAAACGATAATAAACGATGAAGTTTTAAAACAACAGAAAATAAAAAGGAACTACTAAATACAATTAAGACAAGACAAATGTCATTTTTGGGGCATGTTAAAAGACACAACAGCCTACTAAAAGTAATATTGGAAGGAAAAATACAAGGTAAAAGAGGCAGAAGCAGACCAAGACTAACATGGACGAGTAACATCAAAAGATGGACAAGTCAATCTATGACAGCCTGCACCATCAAAGCAAGAAACAGAGTAGAATGGCGATCCATGGTAGCCAAATTTCGTTGCGCAGAAGGCACACGATGATGATGATGATGATGATGATGATGATGATGATGATGAGTCCTTGTATTTAGCGGCGTGATGCTGTGTGTAATGCCGTTTAAGATTATACTCTTTATTTACAGACAACATTTGCAAACACACAAGGCACTGCGGTTTGCTATCCTTATTGTTGATAAATAAAAAATCATGTTCCCATTTCTCATGAAAAAATCTGATTTTTTCATTTAATTGACGTTTATTGTTCATATTATACCACGACCGAAGCAACAGACAATGAAAACACAGATTAAAACAATAGCACTGTTTCCTGTTAAAATGGAGCTGTGCACTGTAACTCGACAAAATCAGAATGATCAGATCGGATATATAATTTTGACTGATGAAAAGAGGTTTGGAGAGAAAGAAACTGAAAGTAAAATAATTGTGAGGTGAATGTGTTGGGGTGGAGGAGGTGGGTAACTGACAGTATTTCTTGGCGGAAACTGTTTGAACTCGCCGAACCGAGAGTCGGCTCTAGAACCATTCGTTGGCTTCTTCCTTTGTTTAAGTCGGTCGCAGGATGATCAAAAGGAAAAAAGGATGGGCCTGGAATGACGGGAAGTCGACGTTAAACTAACTACTAGAGTGTTCCGAGTTTTAAACATAGGTCTACTAGGGAATATTTGAGTTAGCTTTCTCCACGGTAGAAATTAATGTAACAAATTTTAAATCAATTTTACCCAGGACATTTTGCTCAATGCAACCTGATTTTATTTTTATACGCCGCGGGCCACAAAAAGGACGTCGCGGGCAACTTGTGGCCCGCGGGCACCTAACTGGCCATCCCTGAATAGAAGACCAAATCCTCAGGTTAATACAACAGGTACAAGATGGATTTCAGAAGAGACAACATACTCTAGCCATCCTAGTAGACCTGCAGCTTATGATAGAGTCTGGATACTCTAGCCATCCTAGTAGACCTGCAGCTTATGATAGAGTCTGGATACTCTAGCCATCCTAGTAGACCAGCAGCTTATGATAGAGTCTGGATACTCTAGCCATCCTAGTAGACCTGCAGCTTATGATAGAGTCTGGATACTCTAGCCATCCTAGTTGACCTGCAGCTTATGATAGAGTCTGGATACTCTAGCCATCATAGTAGACCAGCAGCTTATGATAGAGTCTGGTTACTCTAGCCATCCTAGTAGACCTGCAGCAGGCTTATGATAGAGTCTGGATACTCTAGCCATCCTAGTAGACCAGTAGCTTATGATAGAGTTTGGATACTCTAGCCATCCTAGTAGACCAGCAGCTCATGATAGTCTGGAAACTCTAGCCATCCTAGTAGACCAGCAGCTTATGATAGAGTCTGGAAACTCTAGACATCCTAGTGGACCAGCAGCTCATGATAGTCTGGAAACTCTAGCCATCCTAGTAGACCAGCAGCTTATGATAGAGTCTGGAAACTCTAGACATCCTAGTGGACCAGCAGCTCATGATAGTCTGGAAACTCTAGCCATCCTAGTAGACCAGCAGGCTTATGATAGAGTCTGGAAACTCTAGCCATCCTAGTAGACCTGCAGCTTATGATAGAGTCTGGATACTCTAGCCATCCTAGTAGACCAGCAGCTCATGATAGTCTGGAAACTCTAGCCATCCTAGTAGACCAGTAGCTTATGTTAGAGTCTGGAAACTCTTACCATCCTAGTAGACCTGCAGCTTATGATAGAGTCTGGATACTCTAGCTATCCTAGTAGACCAGTAGCTTATGATAGAGTTTGGATACTCTAGCCATCCTAGTAGAGCAGCAGCTCATGATAGTCTGGAAACTCTAGCCGTCCTAGTAGACCAGCAGCTTATGATAGGGTCTAGATACTCTAGCCATCCTAGTAGACCTGCAGCTTATGATAGAGTCTAGATACTCTAGCCATCCTAGTAGACCTGCAGCTTATGATAGAGTCTGGATACTCTAGCCATCCTAGTAGACCTGCATCAGGCTTATGATAGAGTCTGGATACTATAGCCATCCTAGTAGACCTGCAGCAGGCTTATGATAGAGTCTGGATACTCTAGCCATCCTAGTCGACCTGCAGCTTATGATAGAGTCTGAATACTGTAGCCATCCTAGTAGACCTGCAGCTTATGATAGAGTCTGGAAACTTTAGCCATCCTAGTGGACCTGCAGCTTATGATAGAGTCTGGATACTCTAGCCATCCTAGTAGACCTGCAGCAGGCTTATGATAGAGTCTGGATACTATAGCCATCCTAGTAGACCTGCAGCAGGCTTATGATAGAGTCTGGATACTATAGCCATCCTAGTAGACCTGCAGCTTATGATAGAGTCTGGATACTCTAGCCATCCTAGTAGACCTGCAGCTTATGATAGAGTCTGGAAACTCTAGCCATCCTAGTAGACTTGCAGCTTATGATAGAGTCTGGATACTCTAGCCATCCTAGTAGACCTGCAGCTTATGATAGAGTCTGGATTCTCTAGCCATCCTAGTAGACCAGCAGCTCATGATAGTCTGGAAACTCTAGCCATCCTAGTAGACCAGCGGCTTATGATAGAGTCTGGATACTATAGCCATCCTAGTAGACCTGCAGCAGGCTTATGATAGAGTCTGGATACTATAGCCATCCTAGTAGACCTGCAGCAGGCTTATGATAGAGTCTGGATACTCTAGCCATCCTAGTCGACCTGCAGCTTATGATAGAGTCTGGATACTCTAGCCATCCTAGTAGACCTGCAGCTTATGATAGAGTCTGGAAACTCTAGCCATCCTAGTGGACCAGCAGCTCATGATAGTCTGGAAACTCTAGCCATCCTAGTAGACCAGTAGCTTATGATAGAGTCTGGAAACTCTAGCCATCCTAGTAGACCTGCAGCTTATGATAGAGTCTGGATACTCTAGCCATCCTAGTAGACCAGCAGCTCATGATAGTCTGGAAACTCTAGCCATCCTAGCAGACCAGTAGCTTATGATAGAGTCTGGAAACTCTAGCCATCCTAGTAGACCTGCAGCTTATGATAAAGTCTGGATACTCTAGCTATCCTAGTAGACCAGTAGCTTATGATAGAGTTTGGTTACTCTAGCCATCCTAGTAGACCTGCAGCAGGCTTATGATAGAGTCTGGATACTCTAGCCATCCTAGTAGACCAGTAGCTTATGATAGAGTTTGGATACTCTAGCCATCCTAGTAGACCAGCAGCTCATGATAGTCTGGAAACTCTAGCCATCCTAGTAGACCAGCAGCTTATGATAGAGTCTGGAAACTCTAGACAACCTAGTGGACCAGCAGCTCATGATAGTCTGGAAACTCTAGCCATCCTAGTAGACCAGTAGCTTATGATAGAGTCTGGAAACTCTAGCCATCCTAGTAGACCTGCAGCTTATGATAGAGTCTGGATACTCTAGCCATCCTAGTAGACCAGTAGCTTATGATAGAGTTTGGATACTCTAGCCATCCTATTAGACCAGCAGCTCATGATAGTCTGGAAACTCTAGCCATCCTAGTAGACCAGTAGCTTATGTTAGAGTCTGGAAACTCTTACCATCCTAGTAGACCTGCAGCTTATGATAGAGTCTGGATACTCTAGCTATCCTAGTAGACCAGTAGCTTATGATAGAGTTTGGATACTCTAGCCATCCTAGTAGAGCAGCAGCTCATGATAGTCTGGAAACTCTAGCCATCCTAGTAGACCGGCAGCTTATGATAGGGTCTAGATACTCTAGCCATCCTAGTAGACCTGCAGCTTATGATAGAGTCTAGATACTCTAGCCATCCTAGTAGACCTGCAGCTTATGATAGAGTCTGGATACTCTAGCCATCCTAGTAGACCTGCAGCTTATGATAGAGTCTGGATACTCTAGCCATCCTAGTAGACCTGCAGCAGCTTATGATAGAGTCTGGATACTCTAGCCATCCTAGTAGACCTGCAGCTTATGATAGAGTCTGGATACTGTAGCCATCCTAGTAGACCTGCAGCTTATGATAGAGTCTGGAACTTAGCCATCCTAGTAGACCTGCAGCTTATGATAGAGTCTGGATACTCTAGCCATCCTAGTAGACCTGCAGCAGGCTTATGATAGAGTCTGGATACTATAGCCATCCTAGTAGACCTGCAGCAGGCTTATGATAGAGTCTGGATACTCTAGCCATCCTAGTAGACCAGCAGCTTATGATAGTCTGGAAACTCTAGCCATCCTAGTAGACCTGCAGCTTATGATAGAGTCTGGAAACTCTAGCCATCCTAGTGGACCAGCAGCTCATGATAGTCTGGAAACCCTAGCCATCCTAGTAGACCAGCAGCTTATGATAGAGTCTGGAAACTCTAGCCATCCTAGTAGACCTGCAGCTTATGATAGAGTCTGGATACTCTAGCCATCCTAGTAGACCAGTAGCTTATGATAGAGTCTGGATACTCTAGCCATCCTAGTAGACCAGCAGCTCATGATAGTCTGGAAACTCTAGCCATCCTAGTAGACCAGCAGCTTATGATAGAGTCTGGAAACTCTACCATCCTAGTAGACCTGCAGCTTATGATAGAGTCTGGATACTCTAGCCATCCTAGTAGACCAGTAGCTTATGATAGAGTTTGGATACTCTAGCCATCCTAGTAGAGCAGCAGCTCATGATAGTCTGGAAACTCTAGCCATCCTAGTAGACCAGCAGCTTATGATTAGGGTCTGGATACTCTAGCCATTCCTAGTAGACCTGCAGCTTATGATAGAGTCTAGATACTCTAGCCATCCTAGTAGACCTGCAGCTTATGATAGAGTCTGGATACTCTAGCCATCCTAGTAGACCTGCAGCAGGCTTATGATAGAGTCTGGATACTATAGCCATCCTAGTAGACCTGCAGCAGGCTTATGATAGAGTCTGGATACTCTAGCCATCCTAGTCGACCTGCAGCTTATGATAGAGTCTGAATACTCTAGCCATCCTAGTAGACCTGCAGCTTATGATAGAGTCTGGAAACTTTAGCCATCCTAGTGGACCTGCAGCTTATGATAGAGTCTGGATACTCTAGCCATCCTAGTAGACCTGCAGCAGGCTTATGATAGAGTCTGGATACTATAGCCATCCTAGTAGACCTGCAGCAGCTTATGATAGAGTCTGGATACTATAGCCATCCTAGTAGACCTGCAGCTTATGATAGAGTCTGGATACTCTAGCCATCCTAGTAGACCTGCAGCTTATGATAGAGTCTGGAAACTCTAGCCATCCTAGTAGACTTGCAGCTTATGATAGAGTCTGGATACTCTAGCCATCCTAGTAGACCTGCTGCTTATGATAGAGTCTGGATTCTCTAGCCATCCTAGTAGACCAGCAGCTCATGATAGTCTGGAAACTCTAGCCATCCTAGTAGACCAGCGGCTTATGATAGAGTCTGGATACTATAGCCATCCTAGTAGACCTGCAGCAGCTTATGATAGAGTCTGGATACTATAGCCATCCTAGTAGACCTGCAGCAGGCTTATGATAGAGTCTGGATACTCTAGCCATCCTAGTCGACCTGCAGCTTATGATAGAGTCTGGATACTCTAGCCATCCTAGTAGACCTGCAGCTTATGATAGAGTCTGGAAACTCTAGCCATCCTAGTAGACTTGCAGCTTATGATAGAGTCTGGATACTCTAGCCATCCTAGTAGACCTGCAGCTTATGATAGAGTCTGGATTCTCTAGCCATCCTAGTAGACCAGCAGCTCATGATAGTCTGGAAACTCTAGCCATCCTAGTAGACCTGCAGCTTATGATAGAGTCTAGATACTCTAGCCATCCTAGTAGACCAGCAGCTTATGATAGAGTCTGGATACTCTAGCCATCCTAGTAGACCTGCAGCTTATGATAGAGTCTGGATACTCTAGCCATCCTAGTGACCTGCAGCTTATGATAGAGTCTGGATACTCTAGCCATCATAGTAGACCAGCAGCTTATGATAGAGTCTAGTTACTCTAGCCATCCTAGTAGACCTGCAGCAGGCTTATGATAGAGTCTGGATACTCTAGCCATCCTAGTAGACAGCAGTAGGCTTATGATAAAGCCTGGATACTATAGCCATCCTAGTAGACCTGCAGCAGGCTTATGATAGAGTCTGGATACTCTAGCCATCCTAGTAGACCAGTAGCTTATGATATAGTTTGGATACTCTAGCCATCCTAGTAGACCAGCAGCTCATGATAGTCTGGAAACTCTAGCCATCCTAGTAGACCAGCAGCTTATGATAAAGTCTAGATACTCTAGCCATCCTAGTAGACCTGCAGCTTATGATAGAGTCTGGAAACTCTAGCCATCCTAGTGGACCAGCAGCTTATGATAGAGTCTGAAAACTCTAGCCATCCTAGTAGACCTGCAGCTTATGATAGAGTCTGGAAACTCTAGCCATCCTAGTAGACCAGCAGCTTATGATAGAGTCTAGATACTCTAGCCATCCTAGTAGACCTGCAGCTTATGATAGAGTCTGGATACTCTAGCCATCCTAGTGGACCTGCAGCTTATGATAGAGTCTGAATACTCTAGCCATCCTAGTAGACCTGCAGCTTATGATAGAGTCTGGAACTCTAGCCATCCTAGTGGACCTGCAGCTTATGATAGAGTCTGGATACTCTAGCCATCCTAGTAGACCTGCAGCAGCTTATGATAGAGTCTGGAAACTATAGCCATCCTAGTAGACTGCAGCAGGCTTATGATAGAGTCTGGATACTCTAGCCATCCTAGTAGACCTGCAGCAGGCTTATGATAGAGTCTGGATACTCTAGCTATCCTAGTAGACCTGCAGCTTATGATAGAGTCTGGATACTCTAGCCATCATAGTAGACCAGCAGCTTATGATAGAGTCTGGTTACTCTAGCCATCCTAGTAGACCTGCAGCAGGCTTATGATAGAGTCTGGATACTCTAGCCATCCTAGTAGACCAGTAGCTTATGATAGAGTTTGGATACTCTAGCCATCCTAGTAGACCAGCAGCTCATGATAGTCTGGAAACTCTAGCCATCCTAGTAGACCAGCAGCTTATGATAGAGTCTGGAAACTCTAGACATCCTAGTGGACCAGCAGCTTATGATAGAGTCTGGAAACTCTAGCCATCCTAGTAGACCTGCAGCTTATGATAGAGTCTGGATACTCTAGCCATACTAGTAGACCAGTAGCTTATGATAGAGTTTGGATACTCTAGCCATCCTAGTAGACCAGCAGCTTATGATAGAGTCTAGATACTCTAGCCATCCTAGTAGACCTGCAGCAGGCTTATGATAGAGTCTGGATACTCTAGCCATCCTAGTCGACCTGCAGCTTATGATAGAGTCTGGAACTCTAGCCATCCTAGTAGACCAGCAGCTAATGATAGAGTCTGGATACTCTAGCCATCATAGTAGACCTGCAGCAGGCTTATGATAGAGCCTGGATACTATAGCCATCCTAGTAGACCTGCAGCAGGCTTATGATAGAGTCTGGATACTCTAGCCATCCTAGTAGACCAGTAGCTTATGATAGAGTTTGGATACTCTAGCCATCCTAGTAGACCAGCAGCTCATGATAGTCTGGAAACTCTAGCCATCCTAGTAGACCAGCAGCTTATGATAGAGTCTGGAAACTATAGACATCCTAGTGGACCAGCAGCTTATGATAGAGTCTGGAAACTCTAGCCATCCTAGTAGACCTGCAGCTTATGATAGAGTCTGGATACTCTAGCCATCCTAGTAGACAGTAGATTATGATAGAGTTTGGATACTCTAGCCATCCTAGTAGACCAGCAGCTCATGATAGTCTGGAAACTCTAGCCATCCTAGTAGACCAGCAGCTTATGATAGAGTCTAGATACTCTAGCCATCCTAGTAGACCTGCAGCTTATGATAGAGTCTGGAGAACTCTAGTCATCCTAGTGGACCAGCAGCTTATGATAGAGTCTGGAAACTCTAGCCATCCTAGTAGACCTGCAGCTTATGATAGAGTCTGGAAATTCTAGCCATCCTAGTAGACCAGCAGCTTATGATAGAGTCTAGATACTCTAGCCATCCTAGTAGACCTGCAGCTTATGATAGAGTCTTGATACTCTAGCCATCCTAGTGGACCTGCAGCTTATGATAGAGTCTGAAACTGTAGACATCCTAGTAGACCTGCAGCTTATGATAGAGTCTGGAAACTCTAGCCATCCTAGTGGACCAGCAGCTTATGATAGAGTCTGGATACTCTAGCCACCATAGTAGACCTGCAGCAGGCTATGATAGAGTCTGGATACTATAGCCATCCTAGTAGACCTGCAGCAGCTTATGATAGAGCTGGATACTCTAGCCATCCTAGTAGACCAGTAGCTATGATAGAGTTGGATACTCTAGTCATCCTAGTAGACCAGCAGCTCATGATAGTCTGGAAACTCTAGCCATCCTAGTAGACCAGCAGCTTATGATAGAGTCTGGAAACTATAGACATCCTAGTGGACCAGCAGCTTATGATAGAGTCTGGAAACTCTAGCCATCCTAGTAGACCTGCAGCTTATGATAGAGTCTGGATACTCTAGCCATCCTAGTAGACGAGTAGCTTATGATAGAGTTTGGATACTCAAGCCATTCTAGTAGACCAGCAGCTCATGATAGTCTGGAAACTCTAGCCATCCTAGTAGACCTGCAGCTTATGATAGAGTCTGGATACTCTAGCCACCATAGTAGACTGCAGCAGGCTTATGATAGAGTCTGGATACTATAGCCATCCTAGTAGACTGCAGCAGGCTTATGATAGAGACTGGAAACTCTAGCCATCCTAGTAGACCTGCAGCTTATGATAGAGTCTGGAAACTCTAGCCATCCTAGTAGACTGCAGCTTATGATAGAGTCTGGATACTCTAGCCATCCTAGTAGACCTGCAGCTTATGATAGAGTCTGGATTCTCTAGCCATCCTAGTAGACCAGCAGCTCATGATAGTCTGGAAACTCTAGCCATCCTAGTAGACCAGCAGCTTATGATAGAGTCTGGATACTATAGCCATCCTAGTAGACCTGCAGCAGCTTATGATAGAGTCTGGATACTCTAGCCATCCTAGTAGACCTGCAGCAGGCTTATGATAGAGTCTGGATACTCTAGCCATCCTAGTCGACCTGCAGCTTATGATAGAGTCTGGATACTATAGCCATCCTAGTAGACCAGCAGCTTATGATAGAGTCTGGAAACTATAGCCATCCTAGTGGACCAGCAGCTCATGATAGTCTGGAAACTCTAGCCATCCTAGTAGACCAGTAGCTTATGATAGAGTCTGGAAACTCTAGCCATCCTAGTAGACCTGCAGCTTATGATAGAGTCTGGATACTCTAGCCATCCTAGTAGACCAGTAGCTTATGATAGAGTTGGATACTCTAGCCATCCTAGTAGACCAGCAGCTCATGATAGTCTGGAAACTCTAGCCATCCTAGTAGACCAGTAGCTTATGATAGAGTCTGGAACTTAGCCATCCTAGTAGACCTGCAGCTTATGATAGAGTCTGGATACTCTAGCCATCCTAGTAGACCAGTAGCTTATGATAGAGTTGGATACTCTAGCCATCCTAGTAGAGCAGCAGCTCATGATAGTCTGGAAACTCTAGCCATCCTAGTAGACCAGCAGCTTATGATACGGTCTAGATACTCTAGCCATCCTAGTAGACCTGCAGCTTATGATAGAGTCTAGATACTCTAGCCATCCTAGTAGACCTGCAGCTTATGATAGAGTCTGGATACTCTAGCCATCCTAGTAGACCTGCAGCAGCTTATGATAGAGTCTGGATACTATAGCCATCCTAGTAGACCTGCAGCAGGCTTATGATAGAGTCTGGATACTCTAGCCATCCTAGTCGACCTGCAGCTTATGATAGAGTCTGAATACTGTAGCCATCCTAGTAGACCTGCAGCTTATGATAGAGTCTGGATACTCTAGCCATCCTAGTAGACCTGCAGCAGCTTATGATAGAGTCTGGATACTTAGCCATCTAGTAGACCTGCAGCAGGCTATGATAGAGTCTGGATACTATAGCCATCCTAGTAGACCTGCAGCTTATGATAGAGTCTGGATACTCTAGCCATCCTAGTAGACCTGCAGCCTTATGATAGAGTCTGGAAACTCTAGCCATCCTAGTAGACCTGCAGCTTATGATAGAGTCTGGATACTCTAGCCATCCTAGTAGACCTGCAGCTTATGATAGAGTCTGGATCTCTAGCCATCCTAGTAGACCAGCAGCTCATGATAGTCTGGAAACTCTAGCCATCCTAGTAGACCAGCAGCTTATGATAGAGTCTGGATACTATAGCCATCCTAGTAGACCTGCAGCAGGCTTATGATAGAGTCTGGATACTCTAGCCATCCTAGTAGACCTGCAGCAGGCTTATGATAGAGTCTGGATACTCTAGCCATCCTAGTAGACCTGCAGCTTATGATAGAGTCTGGATACTCTAGCCATCCTAGTAGACCAGCAGCTTATGATAGAGTCTGGATACTCTAGCCATCCTAGTAGACCTGCAGCTTATGATAGAGTCTGGATACTCTAGCCATCCTAGTAGACCTGCAGCTTATGATAGAGTCTGGAAACTCTAGCCATCCTAGTAGACCAGCAGCTCATGATAGAGTCTGGAAACTCTAGCCATCCTAGTAGACCAGCAGCTTATGATAGAGTCAGATACTCTAGCCATCCTAGTAGACCAGCAGCTTATGATAGAGTCTGGATACTCTAGCCATCCTAGTAGACCTGCAGCTTATGATAGAGTTGGATACTCTAGCCATCCTAGTAGACCAGCAGCTTATGATAGTCTGGATACTCTAGCCATCATAGTGACCAGCAGCTTATGATAGAGTCTGGTTACTCTAGCCATCCTAGTAGACCTGCAGCAGGCTTATGATAGAGTCTGGATACTCTAGCCATCCTAGTAGACCAGCAGTAGGATGATAGAGCCTGGATACTATAGCCATCCTAGTAGACTGCAGCAGGCTTATGATAGAGTCTGGATACTCTAGCCATCCTAGTAGACCAGTAGCTTATGATAGAGTTGGATACTCTCTAGCCATCCTAGTAGACCAGCAGCTCATGATAGTCTGGAAACTCTAGCCATCCTAGTAGACCAGCAGCTTATGATAGAGTCTAGATACTCTAGCCATCCTAGTAGACCTGCAGCTTTGATAGAGTCTGGAAACTCTAGACATCCTAGTGGACCAGCAGCTTATGATAGAGTCTGGAAAACTCTAGCCATCCTAGTAGACCAGCAGCTTATGATAGAGTCTGGAAACTTCTAGCCATCCTAGTAGACCAGCAGCTTATGATAGAGTCTAGATACTCTAGCCATCCTAGTAGACCTGCAGCTTATGATAGAGTCTTGATACTCTAGCCATCCTAGTGGACCTGCAGCTTATGATAGAGTCTGAATACTGTAGCCATCCTAGTAGACCTGCTGCTTATGATAGAGTCTGGAAACTCTAACCATCCTAGGGACCGCAGCTTATGATAGAGTCTGGATACTCTAGCCATCCTAGTAGACCTGCAGCAGGCTTATGATAGAGTCTGGATACTATAGCCATCCTAGTAGACCTGCAGCAGCTTATGATAGAGTCTGGATACTATAGCCATCCTAGTAGACCTGCAGCAGGCTTATGATAGAGTCTGGATACTCTAGCCATCCTAGTAGACCTGCAGCTTATGATAGAGTCTGGATACTCTAGCCATCATAGTAGACCAGCAGCTTATGATAGAGTCTGGAAACTCTAGCCATCCTAGTAGACCTGCAGCAGGCTTATGATAGAGTCTGGATACTCTAGCCATCCTAGTAGACCAGTAGCTTATGATAGAGTCTGGAAACTCTAGCCATCCTAGTGGACCAGCAGCTTATGATAGAGTCTGGAAACTCTAGCCATCCTAGTAGACCTGCAGCTTATGATAGAGTCTGGATACTCTAGCCATCCTAGTAGACCAGCAGCTTATGATAGAGTTTGGATACTCTAGCCATCCTAGTAGACCAGCAGCTCATGATAGTCTGGAAACTCTAGCCATCCTAGTAGACCAGCAGCTTATGATAGAGTCTGGATACTCTAGCCATCCTAGTAGACCTGCAGCTTATGATAGAGTCTGGAGAACTCTAGCCATCCTAGTAGACCAGCAGCTATGATAGAGTCTGGAAACTCTAGCCATCCTAGTAGACCTGCAGCTTATGATAGAGTCTGGATACTCTAGCCATCCTAGTAGACCAGCAGCTTATGATAGAGTCTAGATACTCTAGCCATCCTAGTAGACCTGCAGCTTATGATAGAGTCTGGATACTCTAGCCATCCTAGTGGACCTGCAGCTTATGATAGAGTCTGAATACTGTAGACATCCTAGTAGACCTGCAGCTTATGATAGAGTCTGGAACTCTAGCCATCCTAGTGGACCAGCAGCTTATGATAGAGTCTGGATACTCTAGCCACCATAGTAGACCTGCAGCAGCTTATGATAGAGTCTGGATACTATAGCCATCCTAGTAGACCTGCAGCAGGCTTATGATAGAGTCTGGATACTCTAGCCATCCTAGTAGACTAGTAGCTTATGATAGAGTTTGGATACTCTAGCCATCCTAGTAGACCAGCAGATTATGATAGTCTGGAAACTCTAGCCATCCTAGTAGACCAGCAGCTTATGATAGAGTCTGGAAACTCTAGCCATCCTAGTAGACCAGCCAGCTTATGATAGAGTCGGAATACTCTAGCCATCCTAGTAGACCAGCAGCTTATGATAGAGTCTGGATACTCTAGCCCATCCTAGTAGACCAGCAGCTTATGATAGAGTCTGGAAACTCTAGCCATCCTAGTAGACCAGCAGCTTATGATAGAGTCTGGAAACTCTAGCCATCCTAGTAGACAGCAGCTTATGATAGAGTCTGGATACTCTAGCCATCCTAGTAGACCTGCAGCTTATGATAGAGTCTGATACTCTAGCCATCCTAGTACACCCTGCAGCTTATGATAGAGTCTGAATACTCTAGCCATCCTAGTAGACCTGCAGCTTATGATAGAGTCTGGAAACTCTAGCCATCCTAGTGGACCAGCAGCTTATGATAGAGTCTGGATACTCTAGCCACCATAGTAGACCTGCAGCAGGCTTATGATAGAGTCTGGATACTCTAGCCATCCTAGTAGACCTGCAGCAGCTTATGATAGAGACTGGATACTCTAGCCATCCTAGTAGACCAGCAGCCTATGATAGAGTTTGGATACTCTAGCCATCCTAGTAGACCAGCAGCTCATGATAGTCTGGAAACTCTAGCCATCCTAGTAGACCAGCAGCTTATGATAGAGTCTGGAAACTATAGACATCCTAGTGGACCAGCAGCTATGATAGAGTCTGGAAACTCTAGCCATCCTAGTAGACCTGCAGCTTATGATAGAGTCTGGTACTCTAGCCATCCTAGTAGACGAGCAGCTTATGATAGAGTCTGGATACTCTAGCCATTCTAGTAGACCAGCAGCTTATGATAGTCTGGATACTCTAGCCATCCTAGAGACCAGCAGCTTATGATAGAGTCTGGATACTCTAGCCACCTAGTAGACCGCAGCAGGCTTATGATAGAGTCTGGATACTCTAGCCATCCTAGTAGACTGCAGCAGCTTATGATAGAGTCTGGAAACTCTAGCCATCCTAGTAGACCTGCAGCTTATGATAGAGTCTGGAAACTCTAGCCATCCTAGTAGACTTGCAGCTTATGATAGAGTCAGGATACTCTAGCCATCCTAGTAGACCTGCAGCTTATGATAGAGTCTGGATTCTCTAGCCATCCTAGTAGACCAGCAGCTCATGATAGTCTGGAAACTCTAGCCATCCTAGTAGACCAGCGGCTTATGATAGAGTCTGGATACTATAGCCATCCTAGTAGACTGCAGCAGGCTTATGATAGAGTCTGGATACTCTAGCCATCCTAGTAGACCTGCAGCAGCTTATGATAGAGTCTGGATACTCTAGCCATCCTAGTCGACCTGCAGCTTATGATAGAGTCTGGAACTCTAGCCATCCTAGTAGACCAGCAGCTTATGATAGAGTCTGGAAACTCTAGCCATCCTAGTAGACCAGCAGCTCATGATAAGTCTGGAAACTCTAGCCATCCTAGTAGACCAGTAGCTTATGATAGAGTCTGGAAACTCTAGCCATCCTAGTAGACCTGCAGCTTATGATAGAGTCTGGATACTCTAGCCATCCTAGTAGACCAGTAGCTTATGATAGAGTTTGGATACTCTAGCCATCCTAGTAGACCAGCAGCTCATGATAGTCTGGAAACTCTAGCCATCCTAGTAGACCAGTAGCTTATGATAGAGTCTGGAAACTCTAGCCATCCTAGTAGACCGCAGCTTATGATAGAGTCTGGATACTCTAGCCATCCTAGTAGACCAGCAGCTTATGATAGAGTTGGATACTCTAGCCATCCTAGTAGAGCAGCAGCCATGATAGTCTGGAAACTCTAGCCATCCTAGTAGACCAGCAGCTTATGATACGGTCTAGATACTCTAGCCATCCTAGTAGACCTGCAGCTTATGATAGAGTCTAGATACTCTAGCCCCATCCTAGTAGACCAGCAGCTTATGATAGAGTCTGGATACTCTAGCCATCCTAGTAGACCTGCAGCAGGCTTATGATAGAGTCTGGAACTATAGCCATCCTAGTAGACTGCAGCAGCTTATGATAGAGTCTGGATACTCTAGCCATCCTAGTAGACCGCAGCTTATGATAGAGTCTG